>PVKA01028759.1:5570-18629 GCA_004027165.1 Ctenomys sociabilis
TTTTTTTTTTTTTTTTTTTTTTTTTTTTTTTTTTTTTTTTTTTTTTTTTTTTTTTTTTTTTTTTTTTTTTTTTTTTTTTTTTTTTTTTTTTTTTTTTTTTTTTTTTTTTTTTTTTTTTTTTTTTTTTTTTTTTTTTTTTTTTGGTGGGGGTGGAACTGGGGATTGAACTCAGACCCTTGCCCTTGTCAGGGTAGCGCTTATTCTACTGAGCCATACTGGCTCTTGTTTCTGTATTTGATTATTTCAGAAGCTATTAATTCAGAGATTTCTATTTTATTTCAGAGGTTATTTCTGGTCTGAGTTCCTGTGTACCTTTGTGCAGTTGTTTCTTTACTTCAGACGCTATTAATTCAGATATTTCAGCTGGGTGATTCCCAATTTCTTCTGTGCTAGTGTCTTCTGCACTTGTTCTGCGTGGGCTCATGGCCTGAGATTGCATTTGCTCCTTGTGTTTGTCATGTTTTATAGCACTGTCCTCTGACCTTTGGTATAGAGCTTTGCTACGCTTATAACCATAGCATCTACTGAAATTCGGGTGCAGATCTATGAAGTCTCAATTCATCCAGTTGTGCCGGGCTTGGATCTGGCTGCTGCATGAAGCTTCTTCCTGCTGCAGCCCTTAGAAGTGAACCTGTTGTGCCCCCTGGCAAGATGTTGTGCTCTTGGATTAGCTGGATGGTTCTGGCCCCTAGCCACTCTGCAGGGACTTCAGCTGCAGGGTTTCACCCTAGACGTGTATTCCAGGCCTGGGCTGAGTTTGGAGGAATGCAAAGAATAGGACTGAAGGACTCACTCACAAGTGGGCCTGAGCTGGGTCTGGAGGTATCCAGAAGGCAAAGTGGAGCATGGAAGCTCTCCCACACACTTGCTAGTCCTGGGCTTCGGCTGTGTCTGGAGGGGTCCCGCTAGTTTGTCGGAAGTTCTCATTCACACAATGGTCCTGTTCTGGGCCCAGAGGGTTGGAGGGGTCTCAAGAGCATGGTGGAAGTTCTCACTTATGAGCTGGGCCTGGGCTGGGTCCGGAGCTGTCCACCGGGCACAGGGGAGTGTGGAAGCTCTCCTGCACACTCGTTAGGCCTGGGCTTGGGCTGGGGCTGAAGGTCTTACTCTTTATGCTAAATATTATTTAGATTTTTGGAACATGTAAAATTTCATATCATCAACCATACACAATTATAAGTAATATTTTTCCTGTTTTCAAGACTCCCTGAACTGTAGTGCTGCAGAGATCTAACTATGACTCTTATTAAATAATATTGACAGTGGAAAATAAAGAATTACTTTCTCAGTTAGTTCCTTTCTTTTATGACAAAAAACGCACAATTTCCCACATAATCACATATTGTCATAACATACAGAGAACACACCAGTATAATTGGTGTAGTACCCCTTGGTGAGGCTTCAGAAAGGGATCATGAAAATAGAGGAGGCCACGGAACTGCATTTGGAAAGAACTGAATAGAGGAAGCAGGTCCATTTTCAGCGAAATTACTGGCTCCTCAGACAGTGGGAAAGGTATGTGGGTGGGAATTTACATTTCAGCACATAAAACTGGTGCTCAGCCAAGTATGGGCGATAGCACTGAAATTAGCCCTGGTTGTGCATGGCTGGAACTTCCTATATTGAACACATGGGAGAAATAGTGCATAGTCTTCATGAGGATGGGCCTCGCCAGGCTGTTCCACAGACACATAACATTGAACCCTGTGGCGCAGTGCTTTCACACCATCCCAAAGGACATCTGTGCAAAGTCTGTTTACACCAGTGTGGAACAAAATCTCAGAAGAAGGAGGCCCACGGGATCTTGTTAGAAGTGGTCTTGGATGAAATATTGCTGCTTGGAAGTGGAAAAGGAGATCTTTAAGCACGTCCAACTTTCTACCCAGACATCGGGCCACAGATGCAGAGCTTCGGGGCAAAATCATGGGAAATTCCTCCAGAGGTGTGGAAGAGACTTGGCTGGAAGAACTCAGGAGTATTAAAGGCATGCACCCTGATCCAAATAAACTCCCACACACACATTCATACATGCATTTAACATTCGCCAGGGTCCCCTTGACGGTTCCACCTTCACTCGGACTTAATCCTGGCAGACACTCAGATGTTCCCTGTGAGCACCAGCCGTCTCTTCCTGCAGCTGCCCCTCTTGGTGGGCACTTTGGCTCACGACGACTGCCTTCGCAGAAAGAGCACCAGTGTGCACCAGGACGGAGATATGATAATTGGGGGTTTCTTCTCACTCTACACGTGTATGTACTTCACTGGCATTACTGATCTGAGGCCTAGCAAGGACATCTTTATCTTGCAGTAAGTGTCTGTTTCATCATGTACTCATTTTCTCTTTGACCGTCAGAAAGAATAACGTCTGGAACTCTAAGCATTGGGCAGCTGATACCAACTGCATCACTGCCCTGTCTTTCACATCCACTCTACCACTCTTGGCTTTTTCTGTTTTCCTTCTCACATTTGAGAATTGAAAATGATAGTTGTTGTTTCTTGTTTTAGTCTCTTTTCAAGGTTAGGGCCAAACGAAAACATAATTTTTTCTTTCATTGTGTTATAGGTGCATGTCCTTATTTTAACTGACAGTGCAGTCATTAAGTTATGCGACGCACAAATTTAATCCAAGATATCGCATTGAATTAAACACTAGAAGAACAAAGTAAAATATCAGTTTCATAAAGTCCAAGGTCTTATAATACTTCCTTCATCATGCATGACATTTCTTAATCCTTCACTCTTAATTTTAAAACCAGTTGCTTGGGCAGATTCTCACTGCAGGTATTTTCATACTGGGATGTGCTGCATGCCTTCTGGGGCCGGACACCAAGCCAGAAATAAAGGGAAATGTTCTATGAATGTTAATCACGTAATGTTTTTCTGCTTCACATGCACATCTTCTGTGCTTATATATCATCACATTAGTTCTAAAGGAAGTTATTAATAAAAACATGTTTCATAGGTTCATAAAATCCCCCCAAATTGCATATGCTAGTGTACAAAAGAGGGTCCCACTGGAACAATGGCTGCTGATGTCCTCTGCTCACTTTTTTCTTTAGTAGCTTCCCATGATTGGAGCATAGAGAGCAGAATTACAAGTCACAGAATCTTCCTGCCACAGAAAGTGGCATTATTTATCACATATTTCTTTTACACATAAAATATTATATTTTTGTCCTTAGATGCATAGAAATGCAAAATCCTGTCTATTTTGATAAAAAGTTTTATTTGCTTTCATGGTTTATGAGCATGTCCTGGATTCAGGCAAACTTCTCGCTTCACATTGGGCTGTGAAGAAAGCCAGGCGCTGTTACAACCTAGTTCTTCCACCCATAATTTTTCAGATTGTGCTAGAGGCTATTGGTCAATTTGTTTAATGTAAAATTTTAGAGATTGATGATTGATGCTTATTGCTGTTACCAAATAATCACAGGTCTGCAAAGTTATTGCTTGAAAGGCTCAGCGTAGTCTTGTCCACCCTGAAAACTGTGAAAGCAAAAGAAATACTAATTTCACTTATTGAAACTGGAAAGAAAGCTTCTGTCTATGAAGGCAATGACCATCAGTCAGTGTACTGATTACTGCAATCTGATTTTCCACTTCATAAAAGTGTTGGGATGGATTCCGAACATTGCTTGTGTAATGGGGATTAAGAACTAAAACACAGGAAGGAGTATGAACGCAACATTGTTAAGATACAGCATGAGAGCCATGATGGCTTCGGCTAAATAATCATGAGAGGATCCTAGCAGAAGGAAGCCCAGCACAACCAGACAACCTGTGGCGCCATCGAGAGGCAACCTGTCTGATGAAAAGCGTGACCAGATTTCAGGACATTGCAAAGGTTTGGGAGGAAGTTTATTTCTCTTCCAGAGAGCTCAGGAGTGGCTGCCTCCTACTGCTCTTGTCTTACTGTGTGTGCTCTCACGCGCGGGCAGTCTCTGCAGGGGAGCTTCTCCCCTTCAAGGAACTAAGAGGAAATAGAAACCTTTTAAATTCCATGTAACCTATAATACCCAGGAGATAGACAGACAGACAGACAGACAGACAGAGAGACAGACAAACAGACAGACAGACAGAGACAGACAGACAGGCAGACAGACAGGCAGGCAGACAGATATAATTTATCTAACATTTAAACATGTGTGCATATGTGGACATTTTCTTTTTCTTCACTTTTTTCTCTATGGTTTGTTCTTTCTATATGAATGCGAACATTTTTTTTTCTAGGGTTGTCATTCTGTTATTCTGTTGTTTCTGTTCCCTCCTTCTTTTTCCCAAGGCTTGTGTAACCTTCCTTTTTCCTTGAGCCTTACTTCTAATCGCTTTCACATGTTCTATTTGTCTATTTTTCTCCTAATACATTTTGGTAAAATCACCATATTGAGGGAGTCTTTACTATATACAATATGCTGCTTTTCCTTATCGTTTGTTATATAACTGCAGTCTTGTTTATAAGATTGAAGACAGAAAACTAGTACTTACCACTGTCATGTTCTGAGCTGCACTTGATTTGTTATACTTTAGCAAAGGTGACATAGTGATCCAGACCAGTTGTTCTTCCTTGAATTCTCAGACTGAGCTGCATGAAGTTCATGAGCGAAAGAAGAGGCCACTGCCAAAGAAGGAGAGACTAAACAAACTATGCATCGATTTTTCATCCCAACAGACTCAAAACCCAAAAACCAAGTGTACCTGAAAGACATCTCTGAAAAGTAGACATTTCCTCAGGGTTCGTGATGCTAGCAATAAAGCTATTTACAAAAAGCAATTTATAAGTGTCAATGGAGAAATTAAACTTAAAAATATAGGGAATAATTAGAAGAAAACGAACGTGTGAACCCCAATTCCCAGATCAGCAAAGGGAAACTGAGGTTGCAGCGTGGGGAATGATACATGAGCCAGTGAACTCGCTTCACTGACAGCGACATCAGCAGTAACAAAGCAGATGAGTGAGGCTCCAGAATAAAATCAAATTAGGAATAATTTCTCAGATAACTAAACAGATGATCACCATAATAAAGAATATTATTGGTGATTGTAGGACAGATAAAGGTAAAGGAGGAGCTTAGGAAAATGATGCAAACAAAGAAAAGACTAGCCAACCACGGAAAGAAACAGACCCATTTTTCTGGAATGGAATCTAGGAAAACAAAATTTCAGACATCCAGGGAAATAAAATGCTACTATAAGTATACACAACAGAATCAGTCAAAGTGAACAAAAAATATCAGATCCAGAAGATATGTCTGCAGTTAGCTATCATGGAATGAAAGATTTATTTTTAAAAAATAACAAGGGACCAAGAGAAATCATTTCAACAACTGATAGAAAAAAATAACTGTCCCAAGCTAAGGAAATGAAACAAATCTCTAAAGAAATATTCTACAAAGCAGTAATATCAAATTATTTGTCCAAACTTGGTTAACTATATTTGTCTATATGAGCAACAATTTTAATGATAAAAATAGAAAACAGAACAATTGTTAATTAGCCATTCTTCTTTTGAAAATCTGTATTATATGTTACCCTGTTTCTGTTTTTCATTCTGCTATTTGTTTTTGCTTTTGTTTTTACTCTTTAAATTAAACTTAATTTAAAGAAGAAAAACATACTTTTGATCAGAATCTGCAAAGAAGCAGGAGGTAGTGTACATGACCTAACACACTGTTCACAAAAGTAATGGTAATCAAAAGGTGAAGCCACCCCTTCCTGGAGACATTTTTTAAATGTATTTGGTTGTTACAGGATGCCACTATGAAGCTCGGATTCACAGTAGTCCTCCTATTCTTCAGCCTCCCCAGTGCTGGGATTATAGGCATGTACCACCACGCCTGGACTCTGTAGCTGGCTCAACGTGCTTTGGGGGCAGGGCTGGCATGGCATGTTGGCCAGGAATTGAACCACAGTCCCTGTGCTTGCCTAAGCTTGACTGAGAAGGAGCTTTCATCACTGGGCCCCTGGAAGCTATTTTGTAGCAGACACTGGAAATGTGAAGAGCATAGGGGCCACTTTGGTTTCTCTTAATATCACAGATTTATATGACATTGAGAGAAATCAAAGTAGTAGGGGGCACATAGCATAAACACTGCTACAAAGAGAATTAATTTGCAATAAAATCACCTTCATATTTTTGAAGTGCAAGGCATAATAAAGTTAAAATTGTAGTTATGGGTTTCTCAAGCATTTATTTTTCTTCTGTAGATAGTCTCTCATTCCTGTTCAATTGTCTCTGCCTTTTAGAAAACAAGAGACAATAAAAAATGTTTTAGAACTGTCTTGCTACATGGTTGGATATCTAGATTTCTGTGTAAAAATGTGTAATTGTTTATTTCTAATTTTTTCAATTTTCATTATTTATTTTTTTCACATTCTATAGGGATTTCAAGTTTAGCACATCCATGATTGATGGAAAATACCTGTCCCATGTTATATCCATTTGGTATTCAAACAGATAGTGATGTTAAGCTCAACTGCCTATGTTTTAGAGTAATAATATCATTAAGCTTCTCTTCTGGAGGTTAACAGCTTAAGTTTGCATACCAAAAATTGCAAAAAAAGAAGCACTCCAAAGATAGCCAATGTTTCGGCCCTAGCCACTCAAGGTCAGTGAGGACTCAGGACATATAGAACCTGTACTGTAACATCTTGTAACTGAGAGGTGTCCCAAAGTTTCTGATTAAAGTGATTATGGGGCCACAGAGGAAAGTGATCGATGATGTAGAGTGTGCCTAAGGAGAGTCACCTAGTGAGAAAACATTCTCTCAGGCTTTCACAGAGAGCAAACTAGCCAAGCAGTGGATGTGACTCATCCAGATGGCTGACACTGACAAGAGATCTATGAACTACTATACAGGTTTTCAGGGTACATCCAGAGGGAATTTGACTGACCTTATCAGATACAAAAGTTACATTTTTTGATATATAGGATTTGCTTTATATTGGTCATAGCCATCCATCAGAAAAGTATAAATATGAGTTATAAGAAGTACATCCATATTAATATGCTGAGCTGCAAAAGGCTCAGGTCAATAACTTCTGACATTTCCAGTTCTGCAGAAAACCTACTACTGTTATGGACAGTAGTAGAGTACATTGGATTATTTTTCTGAATTCACATGCCTACAATATTTGGATTTTTTGTTTTGTATTGTTTTATGAATTCTATTGAGAAACAAGCAGGAATGAGAGAATTTCAAAACAGGTTAGTAGGGCAGTTACAATAATTAATATGTTGCATGTTGTTATCTTCATTATTCATAGTACAAGATGTAGACATGATATCCTGTCCAAACGCTATCACACACCTACAATATTTGGATGGAATGTCCATCTCTGAAACAACTAAACAAAAAAGGGCGATATAAATGAATGACCATTTTGTAGAAAAAACAGATAGATAGATAGATAGATAGATAGATAGATAGATAGATAGATAGATAGATCTGTATATACAAAACGGTTAGGATAGATATAGAGCTACTTTCTCTTAATTCAATGAAAAGAAAGATTTGTACTAAAAATGTTTGGGCAGGATATCTTGTACTATGAATAACTATAAAAATGCAATGTATTAATTATTGTAACTGTCCTAGTAACCTGCTTTGTAACTGTCTCATTGATATTTATTTCTCAATGAAATTAATTAAAAATCAAAATTTCTCTGCCTTTTAAAGAGATTTTCTTGCTGGCAAATCAAAAGATGAAATAGGCATCCTGGATTTCCATGGTGGCTGTGACAGCTTTATGCTTAACCGTCAGCTCCATAAAAATATGTTTCTATATCTCAGTGGTGGGGAGATAACTCAGTGGACTCAGTGCCTACCTCTGTGTTTCGCAGCCTTTGCGTGACATTATGTGTGACCTCATTGGCATTTCAGCTTTACATGAATCATGTTTCTGTAATACAAAGCACCTCAAGATATATTACTATGTGATGTTGTTTTAGTTCATGACATAAGAAAAATTTTAAAAGCCTACCCATGTATTTTCTGTTTTTTAGTTTTTCACACTTTCCTTTGATGAGGAAACCATTTATTCTCTATGAATGTAGAAACTAGTAAGAGCTTCGCAGAATGTAAATTAATACTTTAATACAAGTTCTAAGGCCTTATAGCAACTGCCTCTTCCAGAAATAGGAATAATTCCTGGGTATTCACCTAGTTGGAATATTGTAAAATCATATATATATATATATATATATATATATATATATATATATATATATATATATCACAAGTTTCATGTCTGTAACGAAATTTATGTGTGCCCATTGTTCAGGATAAGAAATTAAGGAGCATCTCATTCATGGCATATGGAAGGAGTCACATCAATGTGCCCTCACATGAAACAAGTAGGTAAAAAGCTCTGTCTGGTCTATAGTAGGGATATCAGCATCAGTCATGAAAATTTCACATGTATGACCTATTTAAAAGCAATTAGTTGTCTAAAGTCAATTTTCTATACTGATCACATTCAGCAATAGGGTCCAAGAATGTGAATTAGGGGGAGGAAACAAACTTTCAATTCACAAAGCATGTTGCACTAACTTGGAATACAATCATGAGTAGTCTTTTCCCTACAGATTTCTGTTTTCCCTGCAGGATTATGCCCAACAACTACCAGACTGTTCTAGCCTTCATTTTTGCCATAGAAGAGATCAACAGGAATCCTCACCTTTTACCTAATGTATCTCTGGGATATGAGGTCTATAATTTATTTACCAATTATTGGAGATTGTTGGAGAATTTCTTTGTTTTGCACACAGGACAAAATGAAATACCCAATTATATCTGTGGAGGAGGAGCCAATTCTCTAGCATTACTAACAGGCACTACGCACATAGGACCACTGCTGGAGCTCTACAAGTTTCCACAGGTGAGGGTGTGTGCGATAGAAATAGATAAAAGTAATACTGTAAATATTTTATTTCTCAGGTCCTAAAAGGTCATGATTGAAGGAATTAAGTATCATTCACACTGTGTAATGTTACAGAAATCTACAGAAATTTGTAGATTATTCATGTTCTGTCTGCAACAGAGGGGAAGGAAAGACAAAAGCAAAGAAACTTTCTGGATGTGTGCATCTGCTCAATTGTGCTGCAAAATAAGGATCTCAGGCAGTCAGATAATTCCACAGAAGGGAAAGATGTGTATTTGCTTCTAAAATTGTCATCTGTTTCTTAAAAACCACCAATATTAAGATTTTGGTTCACATCAACTCTCTTCAGATCTCTTGATTTTCTTTTCCTTTTAGCTTTCCTTTGGCTCTTTTGATCCTACGATCAGTGACAATGGCCAGTTTACTTCTTTCTACCAGATGGCATCAATGGACACATCTCTGGCTCATGGCATGGTCTCCTTGATGCTTCATTTCAGCTGGACCTGGGTGGGAATGGCCATTGCAGAAGGTCAGAAAGGCCTCCAGTTTCTCTTAGATATGAGAAAAGAGACAGAGAGGAACAAAGTCTGCATAGCTTTTGTGGATCTTATCTCCAGTGCTTTTATGTCATATTTCTTAGATGCATATAAACGTGGTATAAAGACCAGAGAAACTTCACTAGCTAATGTGGTTATCATTTATTATGATAGTGACAGTCTAAATCATGTAAACTACCACATAGGGCTACATTTAGTGACATGGATAGTTTGGCTGACAAATTCTCAATGGCATGCTGACATGGCTGGGAGAAATTTCATTCTTGATTCTCTCCATGGGATTCTGATATTTTCACACCACCACGAGGAGATTTCTGGTTTTAAGGAATTTATCCATACCGCCACCCCCTCCAAATACCCAGAAGACACACTTCTCAGTTTGTATTGGTTCCAGAATTTCAACTGCTCATTATCTGAATTTGACTGTTCCTTGAAGAACTGTACACCTAATGCCTCTCTGGCATGGCTACCTGTAAATAGTTTTGACCCAACCATGAATGATTGGAGTTTCAATATATACAATGCTGTGTATGCAGTAGCCCATGCCCTGCATGAAATGTCTCTTGAACAAATTCAAATGCAGCAAATGGAATATGGGGAGACTATGGTCTTTTACCCTTGGAAGGTAATATATTTTATTAAATAGCAGTTCCCATTATCACAGTAATTTCTGAATGCCTCCTTATAAGTTCTAAGCAAGTAGGCAAAATCTTTTCTCAAAACTTCAAGAGATACTGTCTTAATTTGAGGTGAAATTTTGACCTTGAAATAAGTCAGGGTCATTACACCTGCTTAAAAGGAATCAAGCTCTTCTTGCCTGATATTTTCAATAAAAATCTAAACCTTACCCATGCAGTTTAAGAAAGCAGCATAATATATATTTCCTTATGTACAAAATTGTGCTAAATATGATCCTGGGTGTATTATGTAATTATTCAATATTTTATTCTACAACTGCCTTGAGCTTTGATAACCTAAGTGTGAAGGCAGCTGCTGTGAAGACAGAGAGAATGTGCATGTGGAAAGATTTGACATCTGTGTACATCATCTCTTTATATAGGCCTGGTGAAGATATTATGTCTTAAAACTTGCATTTCTGGATTATAATGGTATGTTAGTCTTCCCCAGGCTTTAATTCATTCTATTTTACCTGGTATCTTTGTTCAAATTGTATTATGAAACAAGGAAAAAAGACATTTCTGCATTTATATTGTCTTCAAGCTGGAGTCCAATTCATCATAGGATTATCTCTTTCAGCTGCACCCTTTTCTGAAGAATGTCCAGTTTACCAATCCTGCTGGAGACCAAATAATCTTAGACCTTACACGTAAAGTGGATGCAAAGTATGACATTATCAACTTTTGGAATCTTCCAGAAGGCCTTAGACTCAGGGTGAAAGTAGGAGAGTTTTCATCTCATGCTCCACTTGGGCAGCAGTTGTCTTTATCAGAAGATTTGATAGAGTGGGCCACAGGAACTACAGAGGTATTGGAGTTAAAATCATCTATGATCATCAAAATAAAGTGTGTACTTTTGTTGGTCTAAAGATGGTCACATGCAAAACTTAACATTCCACTCAGTATAAAGAATTTTTGTATTTGGGCATTTCTGCCTAATAACACAAAACACAATTACTTAAGTGTAATTACATAAACATTCATGATTGTCATTTAATAAATGTGGTATTGAAGAATTCAGGTTACTGTGTGCATACAAGTGTGTCACACAGTTTATGAAGGATGGTTAAGTACAAGGAAGTTGACAAAACATCTGATTTTGCTCAGGTTCCGCACTCTGTATGCAGTGTGAGTTGTAATCCTGGATACAGGAAATCCTCTCAGGAAGGAAAGCCTGGCTGTTGCTTTGATTGCATCCCATGCCTCGTGAATGAAATCACCAATGACACAGGTAAGAATAGAATTTATGCTCCATTCCTTATCATTCCTTTTTCTCACATAAACCAAGAAATGACAACAAAAAAACTTGAGTAGGAAAAAAGGTATTACTGTTTCCTCTATTAGCAATTTAAATCCAATACTTTGTTGCAGAGCAGGTGTTCAAAATGGGATTTTGTCTGGGTAAAATTGGGTATTACTTTTGTGTACAACAGTTTTTAGGGTTTTATCCGTAATATCTTGGGACCCACAGAATTTGTGGAAAAACAACATGTGGGATTGTTATAATATGAATGTATAATGTCTACATTTTAAAATATTTATAACACTAAATTTCACACTGTGCGAAGCCCCTCATAATGCCCCACCACCTGTCAACACACTTATTCCATCATTCTTGCCTCTTCACAAGCAGTTGTGAAAATCCTCCGTTACCTGGGCTATAGCATCTGCCTCGGAGTTCTGCTGTGATTCAAAAGGTTTATTTTTCGTAATTCCACGTTTTCCTGAAAATAAGTCCTATCAGCAGTCAAGGATCACAGTCATAGTCAGTCTCTCAGAGCCTTGCCTGCCATCACAAAATAGCCACTGACAAGAGAACCATAAATTGCCTTATTCTGCAGTACACTTTCCCTCGGGATGGCAATGACATAGATATGTCTTATTTGAGTGGGAACAACATCGTTTGACTTTTGGAAAGAGCCATAGGTGGCATTTCAGGAGATCTAGTCAATAAGGTATTTGAGGCCCCCCCATATTTCAACAAACTCTTCTACCTTTGGAAATCACTGAACCATGGGGATCACTGAATATTAATAATTCATAGAGGCACTCACCACTGAGGCCTTTCTGAATGGACTGAGACAGTGGCAAATATTAAGGGATAAGTGGATGTTAAGGAAAGGGGAGTATTTTGATAGTAATTAATCGGATATTTGTATCTACCAATAGAGTATCATTCAAAACATCGTAAGGAAGTTGGGTAGTGTTCAGGAGATAAGATTTCATTATATTTATACATATGTCTGTGGAAAAATAGAAATTTGTTTCAATTAACAATGAACTTCTGGGGATGGTACTGTGAAAGGGGAAAATGTTGAATTTAGAATAATGATAATTTCAATTTCTCATGAGACTTGGAACACTGCGTGATGTGCCCAGACCATCTCTATGCCAACATTCAGAACAATCGCTGTCTTCAGAAGTCTGCAATGTTTCTGGCTTATGAAGACCCCCTGGGGAAGGCTCTGGCTGGCGCAGCCCTGAGTCTCACTGTCCTCACAGTTGCTCTTCTTGGGCTCTTTGTGAAGCATCGAGACACTCCCATCGTCAAGGCCAACAACAGGGCTCTCAGCTACACCCTGCTCATCTCCCTCACTTGCTGTTTCCTCTGCTCCTTGCTCTTCATTGGCCGGCCCAACACAGCCACTTGCATCCTGCAGCAGGCCACATTTGGAGTGGTGTTCACTGTGGCTGTTTCCACGGTCTTGGCCAAAACCATTACTGTGGTGCTGGCTTTTAAGGTCACTGCTCCAGGCAAGAGGATGAGGCAGTTTCTGGTGTCAGGGGCACCAAACTACATCATCCCCGTCTGCTCCCTGATCCAGCTCGCACTCTGTGGAGTCTGGATGGGGACAAATCCACCCTACATTGACACAGATGCTCACTCTGAGCATGGCCACATCATCATCATGTGCAACAAGGGCTCCCTCACTGCCTTCTACTGT
>PVKA01028759.1:18729-29247 GCA_004027165.1 Ctenomys sociabilis
TCCTGGCCAGGAACCTGCCTGACACCTTCAATGAAGCCAAGTTCCTGACCTTCAGCATGCTGGTGTTCTGCAGCGTGTGGGTCACCTTCCTGCCCGTGTACCACAGCAGCAAGGGGAAGGCCATGGTGGCCATGGAGGTCTTCTCCATCTTGGCCTCCAGTGCAGGGCTGCTGGGCTGCATCTTTGTCCCCAAGTGCTACATCATTTTGTTGAGACCAGAGCAGAATTCAGTACATGGATTTAGAGTTAATATACATCCAGGAAGAAATTTATCTTTTTAAGCTGAAAATATGCATCCACTAAGTCTCATAAATATTCTCAGGCATTTTCCATGATTTTTTCCTGTCAATCTGTCTGTTATCTGGATTTATGTTACTTTAATCTAATTGTAATCAGTGTTACTTTTGCTCAGATTTGTTACATTATTCACTTCTAATTTGCCTGTCATGTGATTTTCTCAGTAATTTCAGTACAGAAATTTTGATGTATAGATTAATGTGCTTTGTTCCCTTAACATATTTCAATCTTTCTTTTACAGTAGTTCCCTGCTATTAATATATTGATAATATGATTTAATTTATATGTACATATTTGTCTTGCACACGTGGTCCTGTTGCATAATTCTTGAGGAGGTTTGTAGAATTTGTTTATACATGAATTTCAAATATGTAGAATAACGTTATCACTTGCAATGGCAAATACTCTTGAATTTACGATTTCATGGTCATATTGTTATTCTCCTAGGACTATGAATTTTTGTTTTACTTTTCCTCCATAAAATAAAAAAAGCATCTTGGAAGCATCCCCAAAGACTACGACTGTGGAGAGTTTCAATTTGTAGTGCCAGCCTCCTCATCTGAGAATAGCAAAGGTCCATATATTACATGATGTCATTTTTAAAGTATTTATTGAGAGTAAAAGATATGGGTATAAAAATATGTCCAACATATATTAGCATGAACCTGTCTCGTTAATGAACTAAAAGACCACAATAACATAACAGACTTGCATTCCCCCTTTTCCCATTGAGTTTAACACATCTTTTTTTTTCTCTCAATCACTTTCTCCTTTTTCAAATATCTGTCATATATTTTAACCCTTACATGTACTTTCAGATCCTCACAGCAGGGAGATATGTGAGGATGTTCAAACATTTGAGTCTGATTTGTTTCACTTATGAATAATGTTTCAAGTTACATCCACTTACCTACAGAAGTCTCAAGTTTGTCCTTCTTTATGACAGAGCAGTACTCCATTGTATAAAATTATTATGCCATTTTCATCCATTCCTTAGTTGGTGAGCATTTGGGTTGCTTCCAAAATTTAACTACTAAAAGTTGTGTTGCAATTAGTGTTGGTTCAAATATGGCACTGTGGTAGGTAAATTGTTTCTAATCCTGGGAAGATTCTCGAAAGGGGACTAACTGACTGAATGATTCCTTTTCCAGAGCAGCCCACCAGTGTATATTACTGGGTTTTTTTCATGGTATCCATTCTTTCTGTGATGAGGAGGAATTTTTTGGTTATTTTAAATTTAATTTCTCAAAAGACAAGTGATGTTGAATTTTTTTTCATATTTTATTTGTCAGTTACATTTCTCCTTCTGAGAAGTGTGTGTTCACCTCAGACTGAGTCTTTGAATTTTGAGGCTATTGTTTTATTTTTCAATTGTTTATATGTTTTAGATAGAAGTCCTTTGTCTGAGGGACTGTTGGCTAAGATTTTTTAACATTCACTGGTGTGTCTTCATTTTGTTGATGATTAGTTTTTTTTTTTTTTTGGTGGAACCGGGGATTGAACTCAGGGCCTTGGGCTTGCCAGGGAAGTGCTTATTCCACTGAGCCATCTTCCCGGTCTCGTGGTGGTGATTAATTTTGATCTGCAAAAGCATTTCAGGGGCCGGGGAGATGGCTCAGTAGAATCAGCACTTCCCTGGAAGCACAAGGGCTTGAGTTCAATTCCCAGTTCCGTCACACACAAGAAAGCATTTTAACAAAATGAGATCCCAGATGATGATGCCTTGAAGTACTTTCCATGCAGTCTAAAGACTTCTCATGAGCTCTTTATCTATACCCACGTCTTCAAGATGTCTGCATACATACTCTTCCAGGGAAGTTTCTGTTTCAATATTTAGACTTTTGGTCTATTCTGACTGTACTTTTGCAAATGGCGATAGAGGTAAGTCAAGGTACAGTCTTTGTCACGGGAAAAGCCAATTTTAACAGGACCATTAGCAGTGGACATATCTGGACACTTTGTCAAAAATGAGGTCGCGCAGCAAGGAAATAACATGACGAAGAGAACCCAATGCCTATCAGCGACAGCCATCCAAGTAAGTGGACTCAGTGCAGCAGCCAAAAGAAGCTGTTGGCAGACTGAACCAAGAAACAGAGTTCAGAAGTGCACTGCGTACAGGAAATACAGCTGACTCAAGGGAAATTCATAAGCTCAAAGTCAAAGGGTGTAAAACAATATTCCACATGACAGGAAACCATAACCAAGAGGGATAACTGTTCTGTTTACTGAAAATGTTAACTTCAAAGCAAATATCATCAAGAGAAATAAAGAAGCATAGCTTTAAGAGGAAAACTACAGGAGGAAGAAAACAATCATAATATATACACACCCAGCATAAGATCACCCAACTGTATAAGATAAATTTTAACAGATGTGAAAAACCAACTGAGCAATAACACAATTTTCATATGAACTGTAACACAGAATAGTCACAAAGAGATCAAGTAGGCAAAAAGTCATCAAAAATAAGAACTGAAAAAACTAGTAAACAAAGTCTTAGCAGACCATTTCAGACTATTCCACCCAGCATCAGAACACACATTCTTCTCAGTTGTACATGGGACATTCTCCAAAGTAGATCATACGCTAGCACATAAAACATGCTCAAGCAAATAAAAAGTAATTGAAATTATTCCACGCATATGAAATAACCACAGTGCAATGAGAATGGAAATTAATGGCCAAAGAAATTCTAAAACCCCATGAGCACACAGAAATTAAATAACACCCTCTTGAACAAACAATAAGTCACAGATAAAATTAAACAAGAAACTAAACTGTACTTACAATAAAAATAAAATGCAGATACCACTTACCAGGAACTGTGAGATGCAATAAAAGTAGTCCTAAAGGGAAATATATGGCACTGAATTAGGAGAACAGAAAAAGCCAGAAACAAAGAACATTGTTCTGCAACTCAAGCTTCTACAAAATGAAGTGCAAGTTAAGGCTAGACCCCAAAGAAGGCAAGAAACTACAATGATCAGAACAGAAACTAAGGCAATGGACATAAAGCAAACAATAAAAAGAATTAATGGATGAAAGAGTTGGTTCTATGATACAATAGGTAAAAATTTTAAAAAGCTGTAGCCATTCTTACTAAAATAAAGAAAAAAAATGTAGAAATTCATCCAATAAGGAATGAAAAGGGTAAAATCCCTGTAGACCCTATTGAAAGAAGAATATCAATACCTGCTTCCAAATCTTTACTATCACAAGATGGAAAACTGATTCCTAAATACATGTAAATGACCAAGACTGAATCCAAAAGACATAAAAATCCTGAATAACACAATCTCAGTCAATGAAACTGAAAATATAATTTAAAGCATATCAACAAAGAAAGACCCAGGTCGTTATGGATTCACAGCTGCACTGTACAGATTTAGAGTACATTTAATGGCAAATTTTTTCAAACTCTGCAATGAAATTGAAAGTGAAACAATTTTCCCAAACTCATTCTTGGAGGCAAATATTACCCTATCTCTATCAAAACTAGAGAAATATCCAGACCAGAATAAAGCAAGACATATATAACAATAAAAGTAACATTTATATCTGTCAAGGTCATTCAAATCCTGTCAGGATTTAGCATGAAACCTTGCACCACAGTTTGCAGATCCTTTCTCAGTGTCCACCCTGTGGATGAGTCACAGCCATTGCCTGATCAATTGGCTTTCTGTGAAAGCCTGAGAGAATGTTTTCTCTCCAAGTGACTGTCCCTAGGCGCACTACATCATGAATCACTTTCCTTTGTGGCCCGATAATCTCCTTGATCAGAAAACTTGGGACACCACTGAGTTTCATGATGTTACAGTACAGGTTTTCATGTCCTGAGTTTTCAGTGACCTTGAAAGTCTAAGGCCAAACCATCCAGCAGAAAAGTACAATCATGAGGTATGAAAGGTAAAGCCATATTAACATGCTGAGGTGTAAAGGGTTTGAGTCAACAACTTCTGACATTGCCAGTCCTACAGATGACCCACTACTATCGTGGGCTACTGGACTATATTGGATTATTTTGCTGAATCCAAGCACCTACAATACTTAAATGACAATGGAAGGGGGTTACCCACTCTTGCTCCCCTCCTGTCCCTCTCTCAGACAGGGGATTTCTTTCCTTCAATAAATATATTCTGCTCATAGCCTCCGTTTATTCCTAAAATTCATTCTTCGGTTTTAGAGAACACTCATCCGGCGCAGGTCAGGAGATCATTTTATCCTATGTCATTTGGAGGTTCCCTTATCATTGGGAGGTAACCTACCCAAGACTAGTTTTTTTCCATGTATCGTTTGGAGGCTTCCACCGAGATCGTTGGATGGAGGTTTGAGTTTGCTTTTCTTTCATAAATTCTGAATTGGGACTTGCTTAGGTAACAAATTTTTATGCTTCAAATTTTGATGTCTTTGCCCCTTGCTCATAATTGTTCATATTTTGCCTCAGACAGTTTTGCCTCATATAGTTCTGTTAAAATTACTTACAATTGTTTATGCTTTGTCTTTTAAATAGTTTTGTTAATATGTTGGTTGAAATGTTGTTAAATTTCAGTAAAAACATGGAAATATTACAAGGTTATGATATTTCTTTAATGGGACATTTTATGACTGTTGTGTACTTATATATGTTGCATTGAAACTAGGTGCTATAGATACTGAAAGTCCTTGCTTGACTTTAGTCTTACTAATGTTAGTAAGCTTCCTAGGAGATTTCATGGAAACGTCTGTAAAATGGGACTTTTAGACAGCTTCGACTTTGAAAATGTACATGCCTGCATATGAAACATGGGATTCCTTTTGTCAACTAAATGACATTAGATTGGCAACCGTTCTTAGAGATTTGGAGGACAGGTTTCAGTGGGATAGACTGGTTCTGATCCCCCCTCTGCATGCTAGAGAGAATGTCAGGCCCGCTCTGCTTCAGTTTCCTTCCTTGACTTTACTCCTAATTTTCCCACCTCTTTGTATTTGCCTTTTTAGACGCATATAAAATTAGGAGAACGAAACACACTGTTCCAACTAAGTGAAGCTCTAGAAAATGAGTGTTTGTTAACGCCAAAGACAGGGAAGTCATTTTTAAAAAATGACACACACCCCAACTATGGATCACTTGAGACAAAGAGGACTATGCCCGTCCAGGAGGACACATAAAAAAGCCATGCCCCAGCTTAGTGTTCTGGGCAGGTCTCCTTCAGGAGGCTAAACCTGAGACACAGTGGAGAGAACCGACTTCTGGGTGACACCAGAAGGAGCTGTCTCCAAAAGCAGCACACTTAGGCGACCAAAACACATTTAGTATGAGGGGGGATTCAACCTTTTCTCCTAAATCTAATCATTTAGGTGCATAAGAGATCAGTTGTGGAATTTAAAACCTTAATGTGAAGTGCTAGTAATCTTGTTCGGGCATTTAGCTATCCCTTATGGAACTTGGACAAACAGTGGTTACTCTGCCGGCTAGTAAATGCTCTTAGAGCAGCTGCCACTCTTTAAAGCAGAGGACAGGTTCCCCAGCTGTTCTTTGGTGAATCCCCATTGAAGCCTATGGCTGATGGAATGTTGACCAGAGAAACTGCTGGATTCCTTTCTGGAGACATCTCTGGTTGTGTGGGCCAACAGAAACTGAGGACATCTGAGGGGTCATGGCCAGGGCTACTGTCTGGCAGACACCTAAAGGTGCTTGGTGGAAACTAGCTCCTGACCACTGAAAGATCTCTACTTACTGTTGTGCTTTTTTCTCTCTCATTCTGCTAATAAACTAGTAATTCCACCTGAGTTTTTCAGTAGAACAACTTAATGACTCACTCCTTCAGAAATTAGGCTGAGGCAGTTTACATTCTATGGCAGCTATCAGGGAAATGTTTAATCTGTGAATTACGCATTAACTAAGAGTAAGAGTTATTTGCCAGCTGTATTGTCTTTATCAACATGTAAAATATGATTTCTATATGGTAACTATAAGTTTCACTTGTGAGCTTCAAGATCATATCTTGCTTAATTGCTAAAAACATTTACCTAGGTGATCAGATGAAAAACAAGTGTCTGGAGACATGGCTCAGTGGATGAAGCCAAGTCCCTCCAGGTCATTGTTCTATCTCGAGAAGTGATCTTTATAGCCTAAGAGTTGCTCACTTCCGATTGACCTTTTATGCCACAGTTGTGCTTGCTTCTGTACACCTTCCTATCACAGGACCAATTGTAGCTGTTAACTTATGAATAGTCAATAAGAGTAAGTAAAAGGTTTGTGAGACATTTCAGGAGGTAGGAATCACATGCCAGCTTGAGGGTGGATAGGCTGGTGAGATCTTGTCTGCCCTCTCTCCAACAGGAGCATGCACCTGCTGTGGAGAGGGCTATTCAGGGACCCCTGGGTGGAGGAATCAATTAGAAAGAAGGTGGGAATGCCCAAAAAGGTAATTTCTATTGAATTCCAGGTTATCTCACAGTTGAAGTCTCTTACTCCTTTAGAGTGCTTCATTAGGCACTAGAAGATGTTTGATCTTCACATGCTGAAAAAGTCATTTAATTCAAATGGAATGCAAAGTATCAAGTGTGATGCTATTTTATAACTAGAAACATGATGTAAAAAGGAAAATGGTACAAATGTCTTATGTTCAGATTTGGTTGGCATTAATAAAGTTATTGTTATTTAAGTTTTAAAATGTAGATGTGAGCAACAAGATAACCAGGCAGTTCAGCCTTGTGCACCGTTACTGAAAGTAAGGTTTCCCCTGTTTGCTTTGCTAAAGGGTGAGCTTGTAAAGCAGCTGGACTCTGGCTCTCTCAAGGGCTACACCCATTCTTAGCTGAATTTATACAAGTTCTTCGAGGACAATATTCTTTAAAGAAAAAAAAAAAAAGACAACTTGAAATTTCCAAAGTTCATGTGCCTTAGATGTCCCTGATAACTGATGTCTTCAGACAATCTACTCAGATTTATGAACAATCTTGGAGAGATGTAATATTAAACCAAGCTTTGACTTCTAGTAAAAGGCAACATTTCAAGCTGTTATTACATTTGGAGAGGGATATTATATTGTTAATTTACAAAGACCAGAGATAAATAACCAGTGGAATCTCCACTTCACCCTGGAACCCAAATAGTCAGACTCCTGCTGACCTAATAGGCAGAGACTAGAAAAGAAATTTTCTTTCAAGTGTGTATTCTTAAAGGTCTAACAATTAGGAGCGAGCCTTGTAATTATTTTAAATTTCAGTTATTTACTAGGAGAAAGATGAACAGCCCTCTGATTTCTTGTAATGTTTAATAGAGGCACTGGTAAGACATATTTGCTGAGATGTTAATTAAATCGAGGGACAGGTTACTCTTACAGATAAGTTCAAAAGCTACAAAAGATAGTTTTTGCTCCAGACAACTCATTTCATACTTTGGTAAAAACTGTTTAAGTGTCTTATAATTGAACCTGAAAGAAAACCAGGGAGATAAAACAGAGAGATAAAAAAGGGCTGCCTTTCCTGCGGCCTCAGAGCAGACCCTAAGTCTGATTCTCTGGGCTCCAAGAAGAGCTCAAAGACAATTTCATCTGCTGATGAGGTTCATCTGCTACTATTCTCAGAAGCAAGTTCGGCATAAGAGGGAGTGCCTTAAGAAGCATACAAGTGTCTTCCACCATCGCCACCGCCATCCCCAGTGAGGCTCAATGCAGTCGGACCTGTCTGGGAGAATCCAGCGACATCCACCACCATGGTGAACTGCACTGTAGACCGGATCCGGGCCATCATGGACAAGAAGGCCAACAAGTGTGTCATCGCCCACGTGGACCACGGCAGGTCCACGCTGACGGACTCCCTGGCGTGCAAAGCTGGCATCACCGCGTCCGCTCGTGCTGGGGAGACCTGCTTCACTGACACCGGAAGGATGAGCAGGAGCGCTGTGTCGCCATCAAGTCAACCGCTGTCTCCCTCTTCTCTGAGCTTTCTGAGAATGACTTGAACTTTCTCAAGCAGGGCAAGGATGGCTCTGGCTTCCTCATCAACCTCATTGACTCCCCTGGGCACGTGGACTTCTCCTCAGAGGTGATGGCTCTCCTGCATGTCACTGATGGCGCCTTGGTGGTGGTTGTGCATCAGGTGTGTGCGAGCAGACAGAGACAGTGCTGCGGCAGGCCATTGCCGAGCACATCAAGCCTGTACTCATGATGAACAAGATGGACCGTGCCATGCTCAAGCTGCAGCTGGAGCCCGAGGAGCTGTACCAGACCTTCCAGCGCATAGTGGAGAATGTCAAAGTCATCATCTCTACCTACCATGAGGGCGAGAGCAGCCCCATGGGCAACGTCACGATTGACCCTGTCCTTGGTACTGTGGGCTTTGGGTCTGGCCTGCATGGCTGGGCCTTCACCCTGAAGCAGTTTGCAGAGATGTATGTGGCCAAGTTCACTGCCAAGGGGGAGGGCCAGCTGGGGCCTGCTGAGCGGGCCAAGAAGGTGGAAGACATGATGAAGAAGCTGTGGGGTGACCGGTACTTCGATCCAGCCAATGGCAAGTTTAGCAAGTCAGCCACCAGTCCTGATGGAAAGAAGCTGCCCTGTACTTTCTGCCAGCTCATCCTGGACCCCATTTTCAAGGTGTTTGATGTGATCATGAACTTCAAGGAAGAGGAGACTGCAAAGCTCATTGAGAAGCTGGACAGTGAGGACAAAGACAAAGAGGGCAAGCCATTGCTCAAGGCTGTGATGCGCCGCTGGCTGCCAGCTGGGGATGCGTTGCTGCAGATGATTACAATCCACTTGCCATCACCTGTCACAGCACAGAAGTACCGCTGCGAGCTGCTATATGAGGGACCCCCAGATGACGAGGCTGCCATGGGCATTAAAAGCTGTGATCTTAAAGGACCCCTAATGATGTATATTTCCAAAATGGTGCCAACCTCCGATAAAGGTCAGTTCTATGCCTTTGGACGTGTCCTCTCGGGGCTGGTGTCCACCGGCCTAAAGGTCCGGATTATGGGCCCTAACTACACCCCTGGGAAGAAGGAGGACCTCTACCTGAAGCCCATCCAGAGGACCATCCTGATGATGGGCCGCTATGTGGAGCCCATCGAGGACGTGCCTTGTGGGAACATCATGGGGCTGGTGGGTGTGGACCAGTTCCTAGTGAAGACTGGCACCATCACCACCTTCGAGCATGCCCACAACATGCGTGTGATGAAGTTCAGCGTCAGCCCTGTGGTCGGAGTGGCCGTGGAGGCCAAGAACCCAGCTGACCTTCCCAAGCTAGTGGAGGGGCTGAAGCGGCTGGCCAAGTCCGACCCCATGGTGCAGTGCATCATTGAGGAGTCAGGAGAGCACATCATCACAGGCGCTAGTGAGCTACACCTGGAGATCTGCCTCAAGGACCTGGAGGAGGACCATGTCTGCATCCCCATCAAGAAATCAGACCCTGTGGTCTCATACCGGGAAACAGTGAGCGAGGAGTCGAATGTGATGTGCCTCTCCAAGTCCTCCAACAAGCACAACCACCTGGCTGAGGACATCGACAAGGGTGGGGTGTCTGCCTGCCAGGAGCTAAAGCAGCGCGCCCACTACCTGGCTGAGAAGTACGAGTGGGATGTGGCAGAGGCCCGCACGATCTGGTGCTTTGGCCCTGACGGCACTGGTCCCAACATCCTCACCGACATCACCAAGGGGGTGCAGTACCTCAATGAGATCAAGGATAGTGTGGTGGCTGGCTTCCAGTGGGCCACCAAGGAGGGAGCGCTGTGTGAGGAAAACATGCGTGGAGTGCGCTTTGATGTCCATGATGTGACCCTGCATGCTGACGCCATCCACCACGGGGGCGGTCAGGTCATCCCCACGGCGCGGCGCTGCCTGTATGCCAGTGTGCTGACAGCACAGCCACGCCTCATGGAGCCCATCTACCTTGTGGAGATCCAGTGTCTAGAACAAGTGGTTGGGGGGATCTATGGCGTCCTGAACAGGAAGCGAGGCCGTGTCTTTGAGGAGTCCCAGGTGGCTGGCACCCCCATGTTCGTGGTTAAGGCCTACCTGCCCGTCAATGAGTCCTTCGGCTTCACTGCCGACCTGCGGTCCAACACGGGTGGCCAGGCCTTCCCCCAGTGTGTGTTCGACCACTGGCAGATCCTGCCCGGTGACCCATTTGACAACAGCAGCAGCCCAAGCCAGGTGGTGGCAGAGACCCGAAGCGCAAGGGCCTGAAGGAGGGCATCCCAGCCTTGGACAACTTCCTGGACAAGTTGTAGGCAGG
>PVKA01028760.1:0-29026 GCA_004027165.1 Ctenomys sociabilis
AAAAAAAAAAAAAAAAAAAAAAAAAAAAAAAAAAAAAAAAAAAAAAAAAAAAAAAGAAAAGATAAGTGCTTATGGCCTGGAATAGCCATGATCCAGTCCTGGATACAGTGCTGACATTTTCTGTTTTAAAAACTGGATATCCGGATATTTTTATGAGATCTTTTGGTTTTAAAGAGTGAAAATTTGTTTTACTCAACAAAATATTTTTTTCCCAACGCCACACCGGGTTTAGGCGGCTCCCCCTCCGACGCCCGGAGTCGCCCGCCGGCAGGGAGCGCCCGAGCCTACCGGCTCCGGCGGGCGGGGGCGTCGGTGCCGACCGGGGCGGAGGCCGCCTCGGAGCTCCGGCCGCGCGGGGACGCGGACACCTGCGTCCCGGAGCCCCGCGCCCGCGCCGTGCCGCGCCGCGCCCGCCCTCGGCCGCCTCCCCGAGGCCGCGCGGCGGCTCCCGGCCCCCTCCCCCCTCCCTCCCGCGGTGCGGCCTCGCACTTCCGGGCCCCGAGGCCGCGGGCTACCCGCGCCCCACGCCCGCATCGGCCCCTCGCGGTGCCCGGGGTCCCTTGGACGCGCGTGCCACACGGCTCCGAACGCGCCCCGACTTGCAGAGAGCGCGAGTCGGCCCGGCGGCCGCGCATGCTCCGTGGCGGGCGCGGCGAGCCCTGTTAGGGCCTTCGCGCGGCCGACTCAGCGGAGCTCCAGTGGCGCAATCGGTTAGCGCGCGGTACTTATACTGCAGTACGTCAGAGCGATGCCGAGGTTGTGAGTTCGAGCCTCACCTGGAGCACTAATCTTTTGAGTTTTAGCTCCTCGTCTGCAGGGAGCTGGGCTTTTAGTCTCAGCTCCCGCCTCCTAAACTAACTTGCTTCTTGATCCGGGCGGTTACGGCCGGAAGCGCTCTTTCCGGTTTCTCGAGTCACTTGTGGCTCCCGCTCGCTTGCAGACCCAGATGCCCCTTCTTCCTTCTGCTGCTTCTCTAGGGCGTGTCTGTAGTTCAGACCCGTTACGCCGATCCTGGCCTTGCTTGGGGCGGGGTCCTGGCTCCCGCCTGTGCATGAGCTCCCGACTCCTCCCGCGCTGCTGTGGAAGCGCCCGTGGCCAGTCGCGTGACGGGGTGCGTCCCGATTAGGTGGGATGGAAGTAGGTAGGACGGGGAGTGGGGGCAAGATGGAGAGGGCGGGTGCAGCCCCCCCTCCCCCCCGGCAGCGGGGCAGAGACCCCTTGTAGAGACCTAGTTTAGGCCTGGAAACAAGTAAAAAAAAAGCAAAAACAAACTTTAACTCCGGGGGATAGAGTGGTTGGGGGTGGGAGGTGGAAGATGCCTGTAATCCCAGCCCTCGGGGGGGCAGGAGGATCACCCGGGCCACTTAACGAGTTCAAGGGCAGACAGCCTGAACCTCCTAGTGAGTCCCTGTCTCATAACTGCCCCACCCCAAAAAGACCAAAAAAAAAAAAAAAAAAAAAAAAAAAAAAAAAAAAAAAAAAAAAATCTTGCTAATACTGCAGTACATATAGGCAATATCACGTTAAACAAAAAGCATAACCACGGTATTCTCTACTCTTGTCTCTAAAAGATCTTTCAATCAAGATCCAAACAAGGTCCACCCTTTGCATTTGACCAGTGTATTAATCTGTAGTAATTCCCATTTCAAGATTTTTTTTTTTTTTTTTTTGGTTCACTTATAGTTTCCCATAGAATTTGGCTAATTGCACTCCTAAGGCATCTTTTAACATGTCCGTCTGTCTCCTGTGGTAGTCAGAGCTACACAATATTGATATTTATTTATTTATTTGCAAAATATGTATTTCAGGCACTACTGTGCATTGCTTTACCCCCACAGGACATACGTAATGTCTTGCCAGGTAAGTGCTTATTCCACTGAGCCATCTCCCCAGCCCCCGTAATGTCTTGCCAGAGCTGCTCATTTTCGTTGGTAATCCTGGATGTGGTCACCCTAATCTGTCCAATGGCAATGTCCTCATCAATCTCCAAGAAATGATTTTAGCAGCAATTTATGATCTGTGTCTATAGCTATTATTATTTTAAAGTTACTATTATTATTTGGGTGGATTGAGATACACTCTCACTATATGTACTTCAGACTGGCCTTGGACTCACCGTGATCTTCCTGCCTCAGCCTCCAGAGTGCTGGGACCCCAAGCATGTGCCATGACACCCAGCTCGATCTATTATTTTTATTGAGGATTACACAACAGTAGTTTTCTAATTCTGTTATTCCTTCTTCTTTTATGACTGTGGTTCTTAAAAAAAAAAAAAAACAACCTTTTCTCTCACCACAAAGTTTTCCTAAGGCACAACTCACATAGAAAGGATTGGGTAATTGCTTGATTCGTTTTTCTACCAATATTTTATAATAATGAGTTGATGCTCTAGTGATTTTCAAAAGTAGCCAATTATTTCTTAGTTTTATAGCTTCGTGGGGGTGATGGGTGATGCATGGTGAGTAGCATTAATAATGTTAAGTCATTTTTATGTGCTTATTGGACATTTATGTACATTCCTTGGTGAAATGTGTGTTCAGAATTTTTGAACTTTTTAATGGAATTGTTTGTCTGTTTTTTTGTTGAGTTGCAAGAGCTTTGGGCTATATTTGAGAGACAGTTCCTTTATTGGCTGTATGTTGTATAAATAATTTCCCCACTTTGCTAGTCAGGACTCTCCAAAGAAACAGAATATTGCGAATATTAGCAGCACAGTGCGCTTGCCCACCGCTCAGCATGAAGAACACATGAGGGAGGCTTTGCACTGTGACATTAGTACCAGAGCGGCACTGGCTGATGGGAAATTTTCAGCACCATTGTAATTTTACGAGGTCACCCCTGTGTATACGGCCTGTGGCGTGGACTGAAATGTGTTATGCAGCTGTTATTCTTCTTTCTTTTGTACTTTTTTTCTCTTCTTTTTATAGTTTCTAAAGTTTTAACTGTAAAATGAAGTTTTCTTTCATTGTTCTCCTTTTCCCTGCTGGTTGACTGGCCCCTGGGAGTGCAGCCGGGCAGCGGGTGTAGGCAGCTCTGGGAAAGACATTCCTTCGTTATTGGAGTCTGGGCTCACCCCACAAGTCCTTGCCACTAACACCTCTGACCTAATGACCCAGGGGACAGGACTCCCTGCCCCTGCTAAGAGGAAGCCATTGGTGCTGACAGCCATTGTTCCCTGGAGAGAGGACTGAGGGAACTCCTCCCTATGGAGGAGCAGAGACAGCCAGAGTGGTCTGAAGGTGTTGGAGTCTGTGGTTCTCGGGGTGAGTTTCACCCATGTGCTCCAGGCAGACTGATTGTGTGAGCCTGAGCGTTACCATGTCCTGCAGTCGACTGGACTTGGTGTCTGTTCTTCTAATCAAGAGTGGGCTTCTCTCGACTTTAACCCCATCTTCTTAGGAACCTCTCCGCCATGAGAGCCAAGTAGAGGAAGAAGTGAATGCGCAGACTGAAGCATAAAAGAAGAAAGATGAGACAGAGGTCCAAGTAAAATAGCTCGTCCACCCATGGAGGCCAAAGGGGCAGAGATAGAGTGCTGGAGGCTGACAACGCTGGTGCAAGTTTTGGACTGCATGCTGCCTAGAATGTCTCAATGGATTAGAGCTTCATTGCTATCAGATTGCCAAGACCACCTCAAAGAGAGATCTACCTGGTTCAAACTAAGCAGTCTTTGCCCTGGACCTGTGGCATTCTGGACTACTGTTCTCGCTTTTGGCTGAGTGTAAAGCATGTACAATAAATCATCTCTTCTGTGTTAAAAAAAAAAAAAAAGAGTGGGCTTGCCTGATGCAATTGTACAACACAGCATTTTCTTGTTGATCACTTTTGTTTTCTGTAACACACCTGGTACAGGGTCTTGCTACACAGCTCTGACTTGTAGTGAAAACAGCCTCAGACTCGGACTCAGCCTCCCCAGACTTGGGATCACAGGCATGTGCTGCCATGCCAGGCTCCTGGTGGCTGGCTCAGTGCGCCCAGGAGTGGGGCCAGTGCCGCATGTGGTGCTGGGATCGAATCCCAGTTCCTGTACTTGCAGGCACTTAGTCTGCTGAGCTGTGTTGCCTGACAGTGACTCTTGGAGCAGCCTCCCTGCCTTTGGAGGCCAATTGATCGCTCCATGGTGAGGGCTCTGCCAGTCGCAGCTCCTCAGATTCAGTTGAACAGGTCCCTCTCTGCCACTGTTCGCACTGGACTGCTTTGTAAATGGCCACCCAAAACGGTCATGTTTATCTCAGTGTTCCCGGCTCATCGTGGGCCTGTCATGGCCCTTGGTGCCGAGCTTCAGGCACACAGCACGCATTTTAATGCATGAGTGAAGAGTGACACAGAGGCGGCGCATGGGCACAGATGCAGGAGCTGAGCCAAGGACTGGTGCCTGGGGGCTTGCTGCTGGCCAGCCTGGCAGATCAAGTCTGTGACCCAGAGTCGGAAAATCTCTGGACTCTTCCTAGGGTTTCTTCGCAGAGTGAGCACCTTGCCTCGGTTGTTTCTTGGAGTAACTTTCACACTTGATGCCAGGGAGAAGCTCTAGCACCACGCAGAGCTACTGCCCACAGGCGCTGCCCAGTGCCTGAGGAAGTCCAGAGCTCCCCAGGAGGGGACAGGGCGGCCTGGGCAATGAGCTTGTCCAGTTTTAGCATTGAAGGACTCATGTTCCAGGAACTCTCTCTGTCCCTGGCAACTCAGGGTGGCTTGTTGCTATCAACTGAACACTCTGAGCAGGGCTGATGGGAGTGATGGTTTTGTGCTGGAGCCCAGGTACAAGTGTCTGGCTTTGGCTTGTGGCTGGCCCCAGCAGCCCGGCTTTGAGCAGTCTGGCTTTCCCAGGCTCCAGGCCTGGAAGGAGAGGAGACTGGAGTCTCTTGAACACCAGCGCCGAGCCAGCCGCAGCTCTGCGTCCTTGGTCGCCTGATGTGGTCCTGGGCCATTCTTCTTGCTCCCGATTTGGAGACAGCACACGAGGGATTGCCCCACACGCAGACCTCCGGGGGACAGAGGAGGCTACAGTGATCTCTCGCTCATGTGTCAGTCCAGGCCTTCCCAGCTGTTTGACCTGAGGGCCGGGCCAGAGTTATGGCTGAGATCTCAGCTTGACGGCCTTCCACACTCCAGAGAAGAGGCTCTACCCTCGATCTGGGGAGTACCCGGTGCTGGACAGCGAGCCGGAGAGGGTGGGCCGCTGTGCCTGGAGGCGCAGCCTTCTACCGCACGGTGGCGCTGTGGGGCTGTCCGGGAGGCTCTCCACCTCTGGGAACCTGGGCCGGAGCAGTCACCGGCCAGGACCTCACCTGCGGACTGCAGGGCCACCGAGCCCCTCTGGCTTTCGCACTGGCTCGGATCAACCCTTTGGGCGCGCAAAACACACACAAGAGCTTAGGAAGAGCGGGCGGGGGTTGGAGAAAGCTCAGGTGAAGGGAAAAATGAAGGCAAACTAGGAGGGTCCTGAGGGCCCAGCAGGTGCAAAGATGCAGTGAAGATTTCACCTCTGCGCTCAGCGAAAAGCAGCGTCGCCTGCAAATGTTTAATCCTCCATGGACTGCCCAGTGCCAGCAGCTGCTGAGCGGTGTGGATGTCAGGTTAGGACGCGGTGCCTTCTGAGGATGTTCATTCCGCTTTATGGTTCTGTTTTTCCCTAGTCTCTGGGCTGAGAGCTGAGGCAGGAATTCTTTATTTCTGATATCAAATGCTCATTTATTAACTGTTTGCCTAGAATCAATCAAAATATTTTATGTTTATTTTAAGTGTCCTGTATGTTTTTTTTTTAATAGGTAATAAACTGATGGTCTCAAGGGTTCAAAATAAGTCATCCTTTTCTGTTTAACATATAAATCGGTTGGTAGCCAAGAACTCCTAACAGAAAAGCCACAAGGACCTTAAAAGAGACTCCATGGAAATTATAAAAAGGTGGCACCCTTGGTGTTGCAAAGACTTTTTGAGTCCTGCTGCTATCAGTGTTGGAGGATATTTTGTATATTTAGAATTTCAGATTTTTATGAAGGCATGTGGTCTCCCCTTGTCTTGTTTCTGCTGTCATCCTGGGATGAGTTAGTCTTTTTTCTTCAATGGTTTCTCTCTCTCTCTCTCTCTCTCTCTCTCTCTCTCTCCCCCTCTCTCTTTCTTTCTCTCTGTATTTGGTTGTTGCACGGTCTCACTATGAAGCTTGGACTCGTGATGATCCTGCTGCTTTCAGCCTCCCCAGCGCTGGCACAACAAGCCTGTGCCACTACGCCCAGACTCTGGCCGGCTCAGCCCACCTTGGGGACAAGGCTATTGCAGCAGGTGGTGATGGGGATCGAACCTCAGTCCCAGCACTTGTGGAGATCTAACTGCATTCCCTGCACTTGCCCAAGCTTGGCTAAGCAGGTGCTTTAGTCCGCTGAGCTATCTCACTGGCCCCTCAATGGTTTCTTCATGGTTTCATAGTTTAATCTCTTGTCCACCACAGAGGTGTGTTCTTTAGTGATCTGACGAAGAGATGGCCCAGGGCCATGTGGCTATGAGGATGCCTTGGGAGGACAGCTGAGACCTGAGATAGCACATGCCGGCTGGGAGGGCTGGCTTCTGGAGGGAGCCCTTTGTGGGTGGGGGTGGGGAACTGACTTGTCCAGTGGAACTGGGAGGGAGTGGGACAGGCCCGGCTCATAGTCTGGCCAACCTGGTCCTTGAGCCTGAGGAGCAGGATTCCCATGCTTGAGGACAGGACATCTGAGTAGTTCTAGGGGACAGCCTGTGAGGCCCCGAGTCCTGCCCACCAGGTGGTCAGTACCCAGGGCCGGAGCCTGGGCTGTCCTAAGACCAACTCTGAGCAGGGGTCAAGGTGGGTGGCCCCAGTAGCCTCAGGGGACTTCGAGAATCAGAATGGCCACAGCTCCACGTGTCCCTGGCAGCCAGCCTGTCCTTGTTCCATTTCAGAAAATGGTATTAATATCTATGAGTGCCCAGGAGGTGGAATCGCTGTGTATATGTCAGGCCATGAGTGCCTTCAATAGCGGGTCTGCTGCCTGGAGCCTGTCCCTGGGAAGGAGCTGCGTGTCCCCCACCTGCCCTCTCCTCACGCCTCTGCACACTGAGATGCCTGCAGGGGACTGTTTACAAGGCAGCTCTTGTCTGTGCACCAAGGAGGGGATGCAGCTCATGGGGGGCGGGGCAGGAGACCCACCTTGCCTGTGCCTCTGTGTGCTGTGGCCTCAGATCACAGCCACGCTTTCCTCAACCGCTCAGCAGGGTGATGCTTTTCCAGCCTGGGCCCCATGGGGGGCCAGGGAGAGCACGAAGGGCTGTCTGCAAGGGGCTGCCTGGGAATAACCACCACGTAGAGTGGGCTTCAAGGAGCGTGGCCCTCGGAGTGATCAGAATTTGCCATGAAGGAGAATCAAGAGTCCCTCAACAAGATTACAGTGTTGCTGATTTATGTCCCTGGAATAACATTCAAAAACTTAGTGTGGATAAGAACTAACCACTGATTGTCAAATAAAATTAAAAAACAGCCAGAAGCCGGGATGTGGCATCTGCTCCAACCTGCACTGCAGATGATCAAATGAAGACAAGGGAAGTCAATCACTCAGTCGTGTCCTTTCTCAGGGCCTCCGGAGGAGAGTAGAACCTGTTTTTCCCAGTGGCGCCAGCAGGTGACAGCATTGCACTCCATATGTCTCAGTCCCCCCCTGGCCTCTCTTCCCAGGCTCACAAGGTGTAGGACCAGGGGGTTGGCACAGTTGCCCCCACCTTCCTACCTCCCAGGCATGGAGGGGTCCAGCATGCCCAGCCCTAGAAGGGCTTAGAAAGAGAATGAGAGCGCGGAATCAGGAAGGAGGGAGGGTGTGTGAGTGTGGACCTGCCAAGACTGTGAGCTTTGGGCCTCAGAGCAGCATTGTCCTTTCCTGCCAGCGAGGAGTCCCGGCCTCCAGGAGGAGGCAGCCTGGGATCCAGAAGGCCAGGACTTGTCCTCTGCTGTTGGAAAGGCTGCTGGCATTTCAGCTAGACAGGGCTGGGTCTCTTGTTTCTCTGTGTGCAAACGGATAGAACATTTACTTCATCCTAGAATTCATGTGGGTGGAGGCATGAGGGTTTTTTATTTATTAATTTATGACCTGACCTTTCTCCCAACCCCTGAGTGGTGATTAGTGAGTGAGAAAAACAATGGAATGTTCACTTTGACTTAAAAGTCCCAGGATGGGGCTTAGCCTGTCTTCTTGTAGTCTTAAATTCACTTCCATCCCAGGGCCCAGGATTCAAGAGGCCCCAAGCTGGGGTCAGGGTGTGTGGACAGGCAGCGGCACCTGTGTCCCAGGAGGAAGGGGTTGGGATACTGGGTGTGGTGTTTGCTGACTTCCTAGAAGGGCCCTTGTTTCCCTTTCTCAACCCACCTCCCTTGCCACCCTAAAAGTGATTTCACTTGAGGTGAAACGGATCCTGGGCTGACGCAAGCCCTACTGACCCTGGACCCCTCTCTTCTTGGGGTCTCCTTGCTCTGCAGCCGTGCGCCCAATGGGAACACAAGCTCCTCTGCCCCACTGTGGAGCCCCCCAGTGGCAGGCGGAGGCAGTGGTTCAGCCTGGGGGATCTTCTGTGTTATTCCAGGGGCACGAGGGTCAACGGTCCCTCTCCCAGGGTGACAGACAGATGCAGCCATTCGGATTCTGTTGTTTGCCTTCTTCCTAGTTGGCTTCCCACCATCCCCCAGGCAGAAGAAGACTGAAACCGTTGCATTTCTGCCCTGACATCCATCCCATAAAACTTCACAGTCATACCCAGGGAGGGATGCAGGGGTCCTGAACAGACGCCCTTAAGAGAATAGCCAGGGCTAGCAGACTTTTGGCTTGTAGCATAATCCTGTTTGCGAGCCTGATACCAAACATGATGATGATGCTTTTTTTGTTTTTGAGACAAGGTGTAGGTAGTAGTTCAGGCTGACCTTGAACTCTCAAGCTCCTCCTGCTTCAGCCTCCTAAGTGCTGGTGTTACAGGCATGTGCCACCATGCATGGCCCACAATGCTTTTTCTATCAAACCCCAGTTTCTCCTTAAGTGCAGATAGATCCCTCGTGCTCATGAAGCTGAAGTTCTGCATCAAGGCAGAAGAGAAAAGCACATCCCCTGGGTTTTCAAATATCACCTTGCTGCGCCTGGGGCCAGAACCGGCACAAGGCGGGGGCTTCATCCACAGGGAGACTTCATCCTCCTGCTGGAATGAGACTTTGTCCTCCTGGGGAAGGTGCACAGTGAGGCAGACGCCACTCCGACAGACTGCAAAAGGGTCACACTGTGGAAAGGATTCCTGGCCCTGGAAGAATCCTCTCAGGGGAGAGACACTCAGCCCCATCCAGGCCAGACCCAGGCTTGGTGGCATGAAAATAAGGCTCTGATTGGTGGGCTCTGATCCCGCCCCTCATGTGCCCGTTCCTATTGGAGGAAAGAAGATACAGGCAATGGCTAAGCCTCACCCTGGGAAAACCACCTTGGAGATCGTGACAACTCCTCTTTCAGTAAGAAGACATGCAGAGACCTTGACCTCCATGCATCTGCTCTAACTTTATTTTTGTGGCCTGCTCAGCCTACCCTGGAGGCAGGGCTGGTGCAGCGTGTGGTGCTGGGGATCAAACTGTGGTCCCTGTGTGCTTGCCCAAGCTTGCCTAAGCAGGCACCTTAGACCACTGGGCTATCTTGCCAGCCCTATATCCATGCATCTGATCTGGATATACATAACAATTACAGTTAACATCTATTTGAAGCTGACTACATTGCAGACATTGTAAAACACTATAAAAAGATCATGTAATTTAGTCCTTAGAACAACTTCATGAAGGATGTATTATTTACCTGTTTAATGGATACGTGAAAGGAGCCACGTAGAGATCAGCCCAGAGTCACAGAGCAAGTTAGCAGTGAGCTTGGCATCACAGCCCAGGTAGTCTGGCCTCAAAGCCTGCCTGCTGCACCAGGGGCCCCTGAGCCATCCAGCTTGTAGACACCGTCTCACACACAGGCCCAAGCACCACCCTCACACAGGAGTTTTGGGGTGATTTGAGGATGGGCGGGCAATGAATTTGGAGAGGTGGCCCGGCTGGTCCTCAGGTAGCTACGTCAAGCTCTGACTTAGCTTGGCTAAGGACCCAAGACTCCTGGCCTTCCCCTCCCTTGTCCTCTGTGTGTGCTAGTTACTGCCCCTTGGGGGATTGTCTTAACTTCTTAGTGTTTTTTGTTCTAGTTTCCCATCTTCATCCCAGGGCCTTGTGGTGTCCCACTGGAGGCCTTGAAGTGGGTCTCTGCAGAAAGGCCCGTGAAGCTCAGCGAGGCGATGTCTCACCACAGCCCTGGCTGAGTGGATGGGTTCCGAGTGTGGCTCTGATCTGGAGTCAGGCTTGGGAGGGGTGGAGGAAGAGTCACGATCCAGGAAAGTTCCAACAAGCTGGAGACTGCAGTCGCCCAGTCCAGCCTCTTCACTTTCTAAGAGGGGGAGCTGAGTCTGAGGCAGGAAGGGATACTCTCAGGTCACCCTGCGGGTCTCAGCTTTGGGCTTTGACTGTGACCCAAGGTTCAGAGTGTCACAGAGGGGTTCTGGGAATGGTGGGCAAATGTGAAAGGCACAAATGTCACAAGTGTACACACTGTGGAAATTCAGGACGAACTGAGCACAGAGGCCTAAAGTGTCACAGTGCTTCTCTGTGTGGCTGCTTCAGAGTGTGAGGTGGACTCATGACCTTTTGAATGACCTCCGGCCGCAGTTTGGCAGGACTGGGGCATTTTCCTCTACACCAGAGCCCAGATAGGGCTGAGTACTCCTTCAGAAGCCTCCAGCCTGGGGCAGGCTCCGTGGCTGGTGGCTCACTGAAAACCACCTGTTGGGCCTGCACTTCTGCCCGGCTGGTTGCTCACTGCGTCAGGCTCACGGTTCCCATAACACACTCCTTCCTTGCCAACCTCTGCTCTTTGCACCCCACCTGTGTCTCCCAGTAAAGCCTCCCAGTAGCCTGGCTGGCTGGTCCCTATGGTCTTTCTTGTCGCCTTTCTATTTTATTTAATTAATTAATTTATTTTTGTGGAGCCAGAGCGGGAGATTGAACTCAGGCTCTTGTGCTTGCCAGGCAAGCATTTATTCAACTGAGCTATCTCCCTGACCCCTACTCTTCCATTCTATCCAATAGGAAACTGCAGGAAAACAATCAAGGAATTCACCTGAGGCCCCAAATAGATAACCCAGTGCGGACTTAGCCCTGCTGCAGGCTGGGCCCTGGGCGCTGATGCTCGGCCCAGATCAGAAGGAGGGAGCCCATCCCAGGGCCAAGGTCACCCACCTGCTCAGGCACAGGGACATCCCCAGTCCCCACTGTCCTGTCCTGGTCCTCACAAAGCTATCACCTCCTTATCTCAACCTCCGGATGCCCTTTCTCTCTTCCTCTTATGATTAAAGCTCAGACAGACCCTTTTCACCTGAATTTAGCCAAGAAATTCAGGGTTTCTCTTTTGGACCCCCCTTTCCAAGGTGACGAAAAAAAGAAGGCACAACGATGGTGCCAAGAAGGGCCACGGTCACGTGCAGCCTGTTCGCTGCACGACTGCGCCTGGTGCGGACCCAGGGTGAGGCCGTTGGGAAGCCTGGCACTCGGAGCGCAGTGGAGGCTGCCGCCGCCGCCAGGGGCATTTCCGAAGAGGTGTCTGCGAGGTTCTGCGCTTCCCAGGCTGCGTGAAGCCGCGCGACTGCGTGAGTTGTGCCGCCCCCAGCAGAGCGGTCAGAACTAGATCTCGTGAAGCCTGCAAGGACCGCACACCTCCACCCTGATTTAGACCTGCTGGTGCTGCCTGTGTAATGGGAGCTGGACTGAGGGAAACTCTTGAGGAGGAAATAATCAATTGGATGTTATATTTAAAAAAGAAAGAAAGAAAGAAATTCAGGGTTTTCCAGAAATAATTTAATTCTTTCTTTCTCTTTCTTTCTTTCTTTCTTTCTTTCTTTCTTTCTTTCTTTCTTTCTTTCTTTCTTTCTTTCCTTCCTTCCTTCCTTCCTTCCTTCCTTCCTTCCTTCCTTCCTTCCTTCTTTCTTTCTTTCTTTCTTTCTTTCTTTCTTTCTTTCTTTCTTTCTTTCTTTCTTTCTTTCTTTCTTTCTTTCTTATACTGGGGATTGAATCCAGGGCCTTTGCACTGACTTACACCTCCACCATATATATGTATATATATATATATAATTTTTTTGAGGCAGTGTCTTAATTGAGTTGGAAAATAGTCTAGACAGGGCAGGAGCTTGTGAGCTTTCTGTCTTCCCAAGTGCTAGGATTTGGTTGGGGAAGTTGCTCGCCGGTCTAAGCTGGCAAGCACAGTGACCTGTGTTCAAGCCCTGGTACTGCATGCTGTGCTGACACCGGAACCCCAAGCTGGGCGCAGTGGCACACACCTGTAATTCCAGTGCTGGAGAGGCTGAGACAAGAGGGTCACTATGAGTCCGAGCTGTGTAGCAAGACCCTGTATCCAATTAAACAAAACAACAACAACAAAGTGCTAGGATTACAGGTATGTACCTTGCTGGGCTGAAGTTACTATTTTTAGGTGAATAAAAGTGTGTAAAATATTGAAATCAAATTAATTTCACTATTATTATTAGCATATCTGGGGTCTTGTTGATGTGCTAGGGATATCTGAACAAGTAATAAAGACACATAATTTGTATATTGGTATATATTTATCCTGTAAAATTAATTTTCTGGCCTTAGTTTTGGAAAAATCACATTTTTGTAATTGAGAATTCATAATTTGTGTTCTAGTTCTGGTGATGAGCTGAAAGATTAAAATTTTTTTTAAAAGCTGTGGTTGGAGCTTAGTTATCTGCACAGCAAAGTGCCCCAGCCTCTGGTTGCAGATGACCACGGCCTTACCCTCTCTCCTGTCCTGTGGTCCTGTGGGCGCTGGGCTCAGTGGGCCTCATTCTGATTGGCCGTCTCAGGTGACAGTGGGCAGGCTGGGGGCGGGGCTGGAATCAGGCCCTGGGACAGGGAGTGCTGGACCTTCACCTGTCCCTAAAATCTCAGGCTCTCTGTAATCCCAGCACTAGGGAGGCTGAGACAGGAGGATTGTTGTGAGTTCGAGACCAGCCTGAGAAAAGTGAGCTTAAGGCCAGCCTGAACTGCATAGTGAGACCCTGTCTTAAAAAGACAAAAAAAAAAAAATCTCAGGCTCTCCAGTGGGGGAAGCCAGGCTTCCTCATAAGGTGCTCAGGACTCCGTGAATGGAACACTTTAAAAGGCACAAAGAGGGGCCGGGGAGATGGCTCAGTGGAATAAGTGCTTCCCTGGCAAGCGCAAGGGCTTGAGTTCAATCCCTGGTTCTGCCGAAATAAATAAATAAAAGGCACAAAGAAGTCACCCATTACCTCACCAGGCACATCCCAGACTTAGGCATGGTCCTGCCATGGTCCCTGGTCAGACGAGTCTCAGGTCCACCTGGAGTCCCTGGAGAGGGAACAAAGGCTTCAGTGTGAGGAGATCTTGCTCACTAGGAGGGCGGGCACCAGCACGCTGGAGCTGCATGTGCTGTTGTGACCCTGAACCCTGGGACTTTGTTCTGGGACAGCTGGAGGCCAGAAGCTGGGGAGCTCTGGGGAGAATGCTCCAGGATGGAGACCTGAGGTGACCACTGGCAAAAGGAGGAGGTGAGATTGCTTAGGCGGGGCCAGTGAGCGTGGGCGGGGGAAGGCGACTTCTAGGCCCAGCAGCTTCTTCGGCGGACCTCGAGAACACAGAGCTAAGGAAGGGCGGGCTAGCTTGTGAAGCAGAATTTAGGAAACACCAAGAGCCCAGTACCCATGTTCCTGCAGAAGGCTCTGCAGGGAAGAGGCCTCAGCAAAGGAAGACCCAGGGGCCGCTGGTACACCCCGTGTCAGGTAGAAATGGAGCCAAAGGTGTGGCCAAAAAGCCTTTGTTAGTGCCTTGGAACAACTCAGGGCACATCTTGTAGCCTGTTTGGCAGATGCCAGGGCTTCTGGGAATCGGAGGTTACACCTCTTGGATCCTCTCCACAGGACTGTGGCATCCCAGCCACCTGGGAAGAAGAGAAAGGCCTTGTTGGAAGTGGAGCCGTGACTTTGGTCCGGTGGAGCTACCATTTGCAGTGCAAGAAACACATGAAGCTTTTTGAAAGCAGCTCTTCTGTAGCCTGTCCAGAAGTCGGGTCTTCTGCCTCTCCATCTGCTTCCTAGCATCTCCCCACATGCACTCCCAAGTCTTCTGAGTGTCCTGGGGAGACAGGAGGGCTTCCAGGCTTGGCTCCGAGGGTCTACTTGGCTTCAGGCCATGCTTCTCCCACTTCTCTGTCCCTCCCTCTGTCTGTGCCTCTTGTGTCCTCTGTATCTTCTTCCCCTCCTGAGCACTCTCCCCTGGCCCAGGTGAAGTTGGTTAAATGTAACCGGGTATATCAAGACTGCAAGCTGTGAATCTAGCTGTGGTTTTAAGGGTTTTGGCGTGAAACTCCCTGCATTTGGTGTAGAGGCAACTTAGGAGATGTCAGAGGCAGTGGGAACTTAACTTTTTTTCTTTTTCCAGTACTAGGATCAAATCTAAGGCTCTGGCACTGAGCTGCACCCCCAGCTGTTTTTTGAGACCGGGTCTTGCTAAATTGCTAAACTGCCCAGGCTGAACTTGACTTGAGGTCCTCCTGCCTCAGCCTCTCATAGTGCTGGGATTATGGGCCTGCGCCACTACCCCCAGCTCAGAGCTTAGTTTTCTGGCTACCTCAGCCCTTCTTCCCGCAGATCCACACCACAGTCATACAGATAATTCTGTCGCATCTCCTCGCTTCAGCTATATGCCCTTTGGCAGCTCAGCCCTAGTTCTTGGATGGAGACCCTTTAATGACCCAAAGGATGGCCAGCCCAACCAGAGCCAGGAGTACACTTCAGAGGCTGGCCTGTCTGTCCTTTTCCTCAGCCACCATGATCTTGGCCATTTCCTCTCTGGGAAGGAAGGGCCAAGCCAGGAGGAAAGACGAAGGCAGAATTGTTGGCTCAACGTCCATGCATATAATAAAGGCGCCTCCCGACTCCACCTAAAGAGATGACAGTGTGGTTTCTGGCACATGTCCCAGAGCCCCAGGCCAGCCACCACCATCATAAAGCTCCAATCCTTTTCCATCTGTGTTGAAGCTGCAACCTATGAAATACTGTCCATAAAAATAGGATTGGAAGTAAAAATATCCAATGCAATAAGTTATAGCTGCTCTATAAGCAGAGAGGCTCTGGCCAAATTGTCCAACATCCCTGCCTAGGACCGTGTTCTGCATTTCCTCAGAAAGCGCTCCATCGGAAATGGAAGAAATGGCCTGAGTGGCCGAGGTTTACTCAGTCGAGCAGTGGTGCGTGGCTGGCCAGACCTGCCTGGCATCTTAATTTCCCTTCCAAAGCAGAGTTGGTTCAGCAGCAAAGCAAAAGCCAAAGGGGAAGGCGCCCAGAAGAGCGTAGCTGGCCACTTTCCATTCCCACAGTCGTTGCCCTCCTGGCCAGCGCTGCCACATCCCAGCGCGGTCAAGGCCTTGCATCTAGACACCATTGCCATCTTTTTTCCTTGATCCAACTCATGTCACTTCCTGGTGCCAGACAAGCACTGGAAGGAAGGGGAATCTGGAAGAGTGGTATGACGTAGATCCAGGGCTCAGATTCTTCTCTCTTGCCATTGTTGTTGCTGCCTCTCCACTGTTTTGCTCTCTTGCTCTTTGCCATGAAAGGTTGCTCTCTGCCGTATGCTGCTCTGCCGCGGGGCCTGGCAGCTGAGTACAGACGGAAACCTCCAGGAACTCCCAGCAGCAGTTTGGGGAATTTTGATCATTTTCAGAATAATTCCATTTCAAAACCAGATGATTCAACTGAGGTACATGAAGGGGAACCTGTAAATGAAAACGGAGACCAAAATAAAAATTCAAATAATGCAGGAACTCTGGGAGAGAGCTATTTCATGGGCAATGAAGAAGAAAGTAGGGAACAGGTACATCAAAGCCCTTTCTGAGGAAAAGGATGGGGAAGATGGAGAGAATGCTCCACTGTGTCGGAACAGGACCCCATGATCGGGACCCACACAGAGGAAGTCTTGCTCCAAGCCGGGGACTCTGAGGATAGTCTCTACAATGGACAGAGCACGTCAAAGAGGTGTAACAAGCTGTTCCGATGGCTCAAGTAATGGGCAGTTTTCACCTAGAAGATGACAGCCCCTGTGAAGGACCATCTGCAGCTGGGCCAGGGCACACACAGATTTCACACCAAGTCCCTATGACACCGACTCCCTCAAAATCAAGAAAGGGGAATCATAGACATTATCTGAAAACAGGAATATGGACAGGAATGTTGAACAACAAAGTGGGAAACTTCAAATTTATTTATGTCGATGTCATCTCAGGAGAGGAAGCAGCTCCTAAGAAAATAAAGGCACACCCCGGGGGTAAAAAAGAAGGCCCTGAGACTCTTCGGGAGTTCTTAGAGAAGATTCACCTTCAGGAGCACACCTCAACACTTGTGCTTCAGGGACGTGAGACTCTGGAAGATGTAAAGGGTGTACAAGAGTGCCGTCTTATTGAATTAAACATGGCAAACCCAGAATGAAAAGCTTTTCAGCTGCTGAAATATTTTCTGTTGATGAAGAAAATATTGAAGAGGAAGAGAATGAATCTGTGCCTCTACCTTTGAGCCCAGACCTATCCTTAAATAAGTCAGTTACTAACTGCCTAAGGGGTTCTGGTTGTTATACCTCATCAGGAAATTCAGATAACAGCAAAGATCTGGAGCCTTAAAATCTGCCGGACATGGTAGAGAGGATGTCACAGAGTCAAGCGGCTGAACACGCATTCTCAGCTCTGCATTGACAGATGTGCTCAGTTCCTCTTGTGCTACCCAATCTTCTGGGAGAGGAAAAGAGACATTGGTAAATACAAGCACAAGCTAAAATGTTTTAATCTGAAATGACTGTACATAAAATGTTACACTGCAAACTTTCTCAGTAATTATACACAAAATGTATTTATTTTAAATACCATGTTAATATTTCACATACCCCAGTTAGAAAAGTTAATAATGTAAGACTTTGCTATGAATGAGATTTGCCTTATTGGGCTTTATTTTACAAGCTAATGAGCGGAGAAAACTATTTTTTCCTACCTTTCAGGGTTGACTTTGTGTATCTTTCTAAATGAATAGTAACGATTTTTTTTTCTTCCTTTTTTGAGACAGGGTCTCATTATGCAGTTTAACCTGGACTTTAGTTCACTTTGTAGCCCAGGCTAGTCTTGAACGTGCAATAATCCTCCTGTGTCAGCCTCCCAAGTGCTGGGATTGCAGGTATTGCTACCACACCTGGCGGGAAGGTGTGTCTTTTGAATCGGACAGCACAAGATCTTCTACGCTCACTTTTGTATTCATTAGGAAAGTGTGTTACCTTAGGAGCTGTTTGATCCTGATTCACAGTAGCTTTAAATAATTATTTTTGTTTTTTTCTTTACTATGTTATCACATGTAAATAATACATTTTTTTTGCTCTTAATTTAGTTAAACTACTTTTAATAATTTTTAAAAAATAGGCTGGCCAAATAGCTCAGCAGATTAGAGCACTTGCAAGCAGGTGCAGGGGCAGGAGGTTTGATCCCCGGCCTGCTGTGCCGGCCCTGCCCCCTGGGTACACTGAGACAGCAACTGAGACTGGGCGTGGTGGTGCACACCTGTAGTCCCAGCTCTTGGGAGGACACAAACAGGTGGGTCACTAGGAGCCCTGTGATGAGACCCTGAAGTACATACACCCTTTCCTAAAATACAGAAAACAATATTTATTTATTTATTTATTTAGGAACTGGGGATTGAACTCAGGCCTGTGTGCTACATAGCAAGACCCTGTCACACACACAAAAATAACTAAACTAAAGTAAACTAAACTAAAAACAAAAACACAGGGAAGGATACAGACAGACAAAGACAGAGACAGATGGAAAGTGACCTCTAGGAGGAAGTAGATTTTAATCTGGACCTGTGGAAAGAAAAGAGGAAAAGACCTCTTTGGAAGAGAAATGGACAGGGGGAGAGGTTAAGATGGTAACACAGAGATGAGGATGACATCTGTTTGGCTGTACCCAAGTGTCACCAGGGGCAGAGTGGATGGCAGGTTGAGGGGAGGCTGGGACGAGATGAAGGAGTCGGAAGGATAAAAGAGAAGCCACTGGGCCCCAGGCTCGGGCCTTTTCCCTGGTGGAACGTGGAAGCTGCTGAGCTGTGGGGAGCCCGGTGAGTACTGGACAGTCACTCTGGGGGGTGACCTGGGGATCTGGGAGGGGCCTCCTTTTTCTCCATACTGTCTTCCACAAACAGATCCCCAATTCCCTCACTTTTCCACTGGATAGTTAAAAAATTCAACAAGAAATTTTAGTGCTAGCTCTTTACTTAAGCCCCACCCCTTTGTACTTGCTCCCTTCCTCTGTGTGTGTGTGTGTGTGTGTGTGTGTGTGTGTGTGTGTGTATGCGCATTATGCCCCTTCAACCACTGTCACTTTACCTTGGTGCAAACACAGGCACAGGAACCTTCATAAAGGGCGGCTTTTGCTTGAGAAAGGTGTGGAGTATGTGGGCACTGGTGGGTGGCGAAGGAAGCCACTGTCACCCTGTGACTGCCTTGTTTTCTCTGTGGGCCCAGTCAGATGTGGCCCAGTGCTGGTCAGGAGAGAAGCCCAGGGCTCTGTACTCGGGCACGTGGGCATCCGTGAGCGTCAACAGCAACAAGGCCCAGCTGCCCCGCGTCTTGGGCCAGGGCAAGGCTGATGCCACCTTCTGTGGCCCCCTGCTTGATGCCCAGGGGGAGCCGGCCTCACCCCACTTTCCCAGTGATTCTGATGGGAACCGCTGGAGTTGCATTGAGGAGGAATTTCCCAGCTCTTCAAATCCCTCACTTGGCCGCATTGCCAGGCTGGTCCCGGGCTCCGACGCAGCCCATTCTCTCTTTCTGGGCCGGCTGCGAAAATGTGAGTGCTGTGCGGAAGGAGGAGAGTGGCTCGTTGTCCCACGGTCCCGTTGGGGTTGGGCAGGACCCGCTTTCTCTGGCACACGTTTAGGAGGTAGACCTTGGGTCTCTCCACCCTGCAGAGGCAGAGAGCAGGGCCAAGGTTTGGGAAGCTCGGGACAAAAGGGGCTGTGACCCTTCCTGCCTCCCGCCTCGACCTCGTTCTCCGGGGACAGGCAGAAAGGGCTCCTCCGAGCCGTGCTGGCAGCCGGCCGCTTTGTGGTGGGCGGTGTTTATGCGAACGCACAAATGTTTATGTGAGAGTGCCAGCCGGTTATTTACGAGCCTCTAGCCTTCCCCCAATAAAAGCTGTTCCCTCAATGTTCTGACAGGCCCTGCATCTGCAACCAATGTGTTCCTTGCTCAGCTAATGCAGTCCACTTGTGTTTATTTTTGCACAAAAGCAATTTATCCAGGCACTCTGAGAAAAAATAAAAGTCCTGTCAGGAACCTTCTTGGGAGTGGCGTGTTCTTCCTCAAAAGAAGCTCCAAGTGGTTGTACAGGCCCTGGGCTGAGCACCTGGGGTCCAGCGTGGGAGGCGGGGATGTGCAGATGTCAGAGCTCTGCACAGGGGTATTGGTATTTTTGAAAAGGTATTGGGGATGGGACTGGAACTGACTTTGTCTTCCCTCTGGTCACCATAAAGCAAAGTTGGAAAGTGGGTTACTGGCAGCTACAGGGCTGGAGGAGGAAGTCCGAGGGAGGAGGCTGAAAGGGAGGGTGCTTGGCTCTGTGTTGCAAGGAGCGTTCGCTGAGAAGTGCCAGGGCCTGTCCCGGGCGACCTTTGCAGGCACCGTGCCTGGGCTGCTCCTGCCTGCCTTGGTAACTGGTTGTTTCTGTGCTGTTTTCCAGCAGAACGGGCAGCCAGCCCAGGTGGGGGGAGGAGGCCCCAGGGGCCCGCTTGGGGCAGTCATCTCTGGCCCTACAAGTGGATTTGGGGGGAAAGGAACTGAAAACTGAGGTGAAGGGGATACAGCAGGGACCAAGGCTGGAGAGTGGTGAACGCTTGGGATCAGCTGCAGCAGGGCAGATTGGAGGCTCCTGGAGGGGCAGCCTCACCCCTTTGATGTCATGCTGGCCCAGCAGCCAGCTCACAGTGATGCCTGGTGCCTGGGGATACTGCCCAGGGACACTGGTGCTGAAGGCCTGGCCCTGATGGCAGGACCTGATGGCACCCTCTCTTGTCCTCCCAGGAGGGCCCCACAGCCACAGTAGTTTATAGGACTGTGGTTCCCAAACCACATGCCTGAGGGAACGGGGTACCTATTCCCTGAAACAAATGTCATCCACAGGTCAGACTGGATTGTGGCTTTCTTACCCCAATGTGCAGGAAAATGTCTCATTCCCCATTCCAACTTCTTCCACCTTGAGTTATTCTCCAGGGAGATCTCCCCAAGCCTTTGATAACTCAGTGGATGCTTGGGTGAATGCAGAGAAGTGGACAATGTGCCTCACCTCGGTGGGGTGCCCTGGCACCTGGGTGGGGTGCCGTGGCATGGGCCCCTAGGCCTGGGACCTGCTGCCCTCTCCTGTGGCCCCTGGCCCCAAGGAAAAGGGGGCTTTGAGTCTGGGGCTGGAGGATGAAGGGCCAAGGCAGATCCAGTGCTCTAGGAGGCAGCCTACATTTAGAATCAGAAGAGAAAGAAATAGAAGGCTTACACCCTGGTCCATAGCCCTCACCAGGCTCATCTCTTGTCTCTTTATCTCAGTCAGCCTTCCTTCTTTCCTTCCTTCCTCTGTCCCTTCTTTCTTTCCTCTCTCTCTCTCTCTCTCTCTCTCTCTCTCTCTCTCTCTCTCTCTCTCTCTCTCTTTCTCTTTCTCTTCAACCCGGCTGTTTCATCTTTTATTTTGAAACAATCTCAGTACATCCCTACGCTGCCCAGGCTTGCTCGGTAGAGTTTACAGTCCTCTGCCTCAGCCCCCCGGAGTGCCGGGCTCGCAGAGGTACACCACCATGGCTGGTGCCCTGCTGTTTTCTGAGGGCTCGTGCTCCTCTTCCTCCTGCCCGTCCCTCAGCCTCTTCCTTTCCTGATTCCTGGGCTCTCCCCTGTCGGCTATGGGCTGGCAAAGAGCCATCTCTTGCTACTAAATGCACCAAACATGGAGCTACATTTTGCACCAGCAGAATATTCTCAGGTCCTAAGATGAGGTCCCCAAGATCCAGCGCCCCAGGGCCCGGGAAGGTAATGTGTGAGGTGGGAGCTGACGGAGGGCTGATGGAAGGTGGCAAATGGCACCTGGTGTCTCAGCTAGGTGGGGAGTGGTGGGGAGGGATGGGGACTGGGGCGTTGCCCTTCTCTGTGGCAGAGGGCTACGGCGAGAGAAGGCAGCCCTGGAAAGCCAGTTCTTCAATTTTCCAATCTGTATCTTAATGAGAACTCTTCTACTGCTACATATTGGCAACAAATTCCACTGTCAAGTGTGCTGTGGACCAACCAAACCACATCTCTGCCTGGTGCTGGCTGGCCTATTCCTCTGCCATTGAGGAGGGTGGCAGAGCCCCTGGGCCCGCAGTTGGAGATGTGCACAACACCCACCAGGGCTGATACCTGAATCCCTGGGTCTGAATCCAGCTCTGAGGATTGCAGCAATGATGAAAACTGTAGCCCAGTCGCGAGGGCTGCGCATGAGGCCCAGGCTATCCTGCTTTCCCTCCTGGCAGGGGCTCAGGCTCCTTTCTTTCATGAGTAGGCCCTGTGGAACCCCCTGTGGGCCTGGGCTCTGGGGACTTGCGTGGGGACTGAAGGTGGGCACAAGGGGAAAGGTGCCCAGCCAACTTCTGGGTTCTGCTCTCCAGGTAGGTGGAAGATGTGATTTCACAGTAGCAAGCAGAGACACCGAAATGACACCCAGGACGTGGAGGCGGATTTATTCACGTGGACACTGGTCAGCATGGTGTCCAGAATATCAGACCCCAGTCTCTGGTGGTCTAGGGCTTCTATGGAATGAGCAAGCAGGAAGCGCGGAGGCAGAACGGCTCCTCAGTGCGGATGGGTTTATACAATGTATCACAGTGACCTGCCGGGCACCACCTGAACTGGAACAGGAACTGTTTCCTGAGCGGAGGACATTGAAGCATTCGGGATAAACCCAAATCTCTTTAGTCCCAAGGAGCAGCTCCACATGGGGGCACACCAGGCCTAAAGTGCCAGCACCGTCCCAGTGCCCTGAGGCCTCCCAAGGCCAGCGTGGCGGTCACCACCGAGCTCAGGAGCGGGTCCCAGACCTCTAGAAGGAGACCGAGTTCTGAGCGGGGCTCAGCACTTAATCAGCCTGTGACTCGGGCGTGATGCCATTGGATGTGAGTCCCCACCTCTGTGGTCCGGGTCTTGCGCACTCTCTTGTTGTAGGGACACACCCTAGCCCCTACTACGGAGGAGGGGTTTATTTTAGCTCGGAGTCATAGTCCTGGCTTGGGGACTGTCGTGCTCACTGCGTACGTCCCAGCAGTCAGGACTCAGCCAGAGAAGAAGGGCACACCGCTTCCTGGTCATGCTGGTGGCTTGGGTCTTCCAACCCGGGCCCCCTCCTAACAGTCCTAGAGCTCCCAACGGCCCCAGTGCCCTTGGCTCCCCATCATTATAAATACGCTTCAGGGTCTTTATGATCGCTGTGGGTTGCACTGGGAGTGGGAGATTGGAATTAACTTGGTGGGATTCCAATAACGTATCTTTGGGATTACAAATACAGACTTCTTGAACCAAGACGAGGGCCAGGAGGGGCTTCTTACAACCACAGCTCAGTAACTCTATTTGGCGTGTCTTTCACAGTAGAGACCAGGACAACTGTTTGCTCTGAACTCACCAGCCTCGGTCAGTGCGTGGAGTGTGCAGCAGATCCTGGTTAGATACATGTTGAGTGGATGAACAGGGGCCAATCCCAGATCGGGAGGGGGCTGCACGTGCAGAGAGAAGAGGGCAGGACAGCTGCGCTGGGCCCAGGGACGGCTGCGGTGTTGCCTTCACCATCTCGGAGTAGCTGGCATTAAACCCAGGGCCTCCACACTGAGCTACTCCTTTTTATTTATTTCTATTTTGAGACAGAGTTTTGCTAAGCTGCTTAGACTAGGCCCCAACACAAGATCCTCCTGCTCCAGCGCCAGAGCGCTGGGGTTCTAGGTGTGCGGCACCACGCCAGGCGAATACTTCTAGTTTGGAATACAGAGCTTTGGTGGTCACGTGAGGAGGAGGATGGGACAGTGAGACTCAGCTGGGCCACGCAGGACTGCGGGTTCTACTGCTGGAGGTGGGAGGATGGTGGGGCCCAGGCCCAGACCCACACTGGGCCGCTGAAGAGAGGTCAGGGCCTGTGCTGGGGAGGGAAGGGAAACTGGGGCTGCGGGCTCTGGACAGCCACAGTGGGGGGCCTGCGAGTGAGATCCTGGGTCTGCTTCTCACTCGGCCTCCTCCGGCACAGGGAGGGCTTCGTGGTCACCTCCAGCGCCCTTCACTCAGTGTGGGGACCCCTGGAGTGCAGCTGGCCTCTCCAGGAGGGAGTGTGGGTCCCAGGCTGGGTGGGGGCATTTTCCGAACCACCACCAAAGGGCTCCTGGGGGACTTAGCACCCAGAGGGACAGAGGCAAAGGAAGACCCTTTTCTTCACCCCTCGAAGTCCCCATTCTTCTAGGAACACTGTTAAACAGTAAGTCCATATACCAGGAGAGAAGCCCATTTTAGGAAAACAAAGGCAACAATTAAAAATAATAGGGCTAAGCCGGGCATGGTGGCGCATGGCTGTAATTCCAGCACTCGGGAGGCTGAGGCAGGAGGACTGTTGTGAGTTCAAGACCAGCTTGAGCTATAAAATGAGCTTAAGGCCACCCTGAACTGCATAGTGAGACCCTGTCTCAAAAAGGCAAAATAAAATAAAATAAAAATAAAAATAAATAGGGCAGGGGAGTTAGCTCAGTAGAGTAAGCACCTGCCTGACAAGTGCAAGGTCCTGAGTTCAATCCCAGTACTGCAAAAAATAAACAAATAAATAAACACACAAAGAAAAGTAAATGAAGAACAGATATATCAAAACAAAGAATGACATAATAAACACCCAGAGAGCCACAAATCAGTTTCAGAAATGGATTTACAGATCTAGTTGGAACTCTCCCTGCATCCTTCGAAATGTTTCTCCCTCACGTGGCAGCCCACCCAGAAAAAAGAGCCACTGCCCTAGATTTGGGAATTTTCGTTTGGGTTTTTCTTCTTTCCTTTCCCTTTTCTCTTTCCCTTTCCTTTTCTCGATTCTTCTCTCTTCCCCCTCTCCTTCCTCTACCCATGCAAATTTTCTTAAGACATCTGCAGGTTGGTTCTGCATGCTTTGAAATTCCGTGCAGACTGTGTCATTCTAGTGAATTTTCTGCAGCTAGCTTTCTTTTCTCTCAGCATGCGGATGAAAATCCCGCCTGCTGATTCTGGCCCACTTACTTCTCTATTTCTCCAAGGAGCACGTCTTGGGCCCGCCCTGTAGGGGTTGCTCTGGTTGTGGGGTGTGTTTTCCTCTGAGGGGCACCTCTAGCTGTGGGGCCACTCCCACCCTCATCTCCCCCACCCTCCTGGGATGCCGGGGGGGGGGGGGGCCCTGTCCCTCCCTCAGAGAACCATTGCTTCACCAAGGAGGAATTCAAATGGATTTCAGGCAACCTCAAAGTTTTGATAAAGCAGCATTGTGAGCAGAGCCCCAGCCCAGGGGCTGCAATGATTGTAGGCACATGGACCCTGCCTGGGACCTGCCTGCCCTCGGGTTTCCAAGCCTGCTTCAGCCCCTGTGCAACCCTGGGGCTATGCCAGTTCCTCACTACGTGACCCCTCTTACCCTCCCCGTGGCCTCAGGTGTATGTTTTACCTCAGGACTGTAGGGTGTCTGTGAACCCCCACTAGCCCAGCCCCAACACTGGGACACCCTCGGCTGCCCTGGGCCATGGTTTCTGGCTTCTCAGACCCCTTCCATCATTAAATACAAAAGTTATAGCATAGGACTGTACTGGTATAACAGTGAGTATGATCCAGGCAGAGTCCTTATTAGTCATTACTATTATAATATTTGGGTTGTTTTCTTCTGATTTTTAAAGAAATTAGAACATTTTTGTGGGCCTCTAAAGGCATTACCGAGCCAGGTACTGTGTCTGCTGGGCTGATGGCTCCACGGAGCTCGACGCCTGCCCTTGTGAGAGCCTGTGGCTCTCCCTGCTCCTGCTCACCTTCCCCGTTGGTGCCCCGGAGAGGGAGGACGTGGCTTCCCTCAGCCCCGTCTGTCTGGAATAGAGGCCTGGTGTGCGCAGGGGCTGGATGGAGACAGAGGCCTCTGGGCTGTCTCATGCAGGCCTGGCTGAGGGCATGGGAGGCTCCTGGGGGCTTGGTGAGGTGTTGGGTGGGCTGGTGGAGCTGTCCCTGGAGAGATCTCTGTCAGGGATGAGGACCAGGGCTTGTCCAAACTGAAGGTGCAACATGCTACATGCCGGGCACATCCTCTGGCCCACCACTGAGGGATGGAGCTTTATTTCGAGGGCTTTGGCTGAGTTGGGGGTGGAGAGACAGCTGCTCCAAGGAAGTGCAGAGGGGCTGCCAGCATGGCTCAGGCTGTCGTGACCACTGCCACAGACAGAGTGGCTTAAATGACACAAAGGTGTACTTTTTCACAGCTCTGGAGGTTGGGAGTCCAAGGATAAGCCGGCAGCAAGGCCAGGGTCTTCGGGGGCTTCCTGCGTGGCCTGCCCAGGGCACCCCGGCTCGCTCTTCTCCCGGTGAGCCCTCTGCACTGCGCCCTTGTTCCTGGGTATCCACACATTCTCCTTATATGCGTAGCCATCGGGCCAGAATCAGGGCCATCCTGACAGCCCTGTTCACCCTCATTGCCCTTTCAAGGCCCTTATCTGCAGTCTCCAAATATGGCTCCACTCTGAGGCGCTGGGAGGGGAGGATTTCACCGCAGGACTTCAGGGGGACACAGTTCAGCCCATGAAGGCCACATGCAGTGTAGCCGCAGTACCTCACAGGGCATCAAGCCAAGGGGTACGGTTCATTCCCGGGGAGCTTTAATCATTTGGAAATCTTCATATTGACTCCAAAGGTGGATAATCTGTGTATTTTTATGGCAGAATGCCTGCAGATGGCAGTAAAGCTCTTCCTCTAATACGACCAGTGTGTTCTTCCCAACCAGTGGCAACAGCGTTTTGTGACAAGGCAGAATCTTGGCCTACACAGGCACATGCTTTTGGACCTGCTGGGCGCCATGCCTGCCCAGGGACCTGGCTGGCTTGGAGTGGGACGCGTGACTGCAGCCCCCATCCTACCTGAGGGTCACTCGAATGTCTTAAGTCTCCTTGATTAAGACGAAGTGGTTCCCAGAATGGCTGGTCTGGGGACTTCTGCCTCTCCAGTCTCTGGAAGGAGCAGTCTCCTCCAGCCTCTGATAGAGCTATTTACCAAGAGGGCCCAGGTGGGGGGCACCCCTACTGCCCACAACCGTCTGGGCACCCTTGGGTCAAAGCTGCTCCGTGAAGCTTCTGGAATCTGTCTGCCTTGCCCTTCTCACTGCCCTGCGGGAGACCCTCTGCGTCCAGAATGCTCCCAGTTCGGGAGTCAGCTAGAGCGAAGGCAGGCAGGAAACACAGAGACAAGGAAAAGGAATCAGCAAAGCAAGGGGAGTCAGGGGGGTGGCACTGGAGCTCTTCGCTGGGCCTTCGGGGGGCACCCTTTGAATTCCCCCCGTGCTGCCACCTCCTGACGCACGCGGAGCCGTGGCCTCTTCCAGAAGCCAGAGGTGTGTGTGGCCCCGCTCAGTCTCCTTCTGGCTCCTGTTCCCTCCTTAGCTGATTTTAGTTTTGTCCCTTCTCTGAGCTTTGGGTTGGAGCAGCGCGATGAGAACTCTCTCCTTTCATCCTCCCTAAAAGGTATCCTGTCTCCGGGCCAAGGTGGCTTGACAATAAAAGGTGAAAAATGACCCTGCACGGCTCTCATCAGTCCAGTTCCTTCCTGACACAGCTCTGGGGAGAGGAGGGAGGCTTGTGCCAGAGACTACTCCTTGCCGGAGCGGCCAGGCCACCCCCACGGCTGGGCCAGTCAGGGGAGCTGTGGGGTGTCTGTGCTAGCCTGTGTGTGCTTGTGTATGAGTGCCCGTCTGTGTGCACATCTGTGTGCTGGTGTCTGTGCACATATGTGTTTTCATGGTTTTGTGGGTACATCTTTGTGTGCGTAGCTGAATAGTCGTGCACACACATGCACACACGTCCATTTCTGCATGGTGTACGTGTGCATGTGCTCTCATGGGCATCTGTGTCTTGCTCCGTGTGGGTGTGTTTGTGCCTGTGCTTGTGCATGAGCACGGCTGACGTACAGCAGGGTAAACACGGGGCCTGAGGTGGCTGAGGGCAGATCCTAGGGCTTTGACCCAGGTTTCCAGCGACCACATCTATGACCTTACACCCTTCCCAGGGCTGTTGAGGTCATTGTCCCAGAGACCACAGAGCTGTCTTTGGAGCCATGCAGGCCTCACTGTTTGGGGAGGGAGAAAAGCAGCTTCCGAAAGCACAGGGCTGATCTTCACCCTGGGGAGCTGGAGCCAGTGGGAGCTTGTTTAATTCTGAAGGAATGTGTGGGTTCCGCCCACCCAGCGGAGCAGGCCTCAGCCTGACAGAGGGCCTTGGAGACACCCAGCTGCAAGCTGGCTGGGGACCTGCGTGCCACTATGGGGGTCAACAATTTCACACATGGGCTGGGCATTGGAGGTGGGAGGTGCCCCCAGGGCCTTCCTTAGAGTGTCTAGTCCCGTGTGCCCAGCGCTGTGCTGGGGGACAGCAAAGAAGAGGGGGAGGCCCTATCCCACCCCAAAGCAGCTAGAAGGGAGAGTGCACTCTCCAGCAGGCGTTGGAATACAAGAGCAGAGATGCAGAGAGGTGCAGGGCTGGGGGTGCTTGGAGGAAAGGGAGGGTTCACTAGTCCTCTGTGGATGAGAGGGAAGGGAAAGAGGCCACTGCAGCGGGGAGGGAGAGAAGGGAAAGAGGAGGAGGAAGGGCCGGGGAAGGGAGGGGAGGGGGGGATCTGGGAGGCCTGGCTCAGAGGCCAAGGCCAAGGCCTCCATAGGACAGCTGGGGTGCACTGGCCTTAGGGAGGGAGTTTGGAAAAGGGGGAGTACAAGATGAGGCAGGAGAGTCCCTCCACGAAGAGCTCATCCGTAGGCTGTGGGGAGCCATGAGGATTCTCGGGAGAGGGGCTAGGCTGCTGGAAGCAAGGAGACCGGCCATGTGGTCAGGCTGCCATGGGAGCAGGAGGGGAGTGGAGGTGCTGGGTGAAGAAGCTGGAGCTGTGGGAAGGCAGCAGCTGTGTCCAGGGCGCAGGGCAGAGCGGTCTGTGCCACTTTGGAGATTCACCGACCTTGCTTCCAGCTTTGGATTCCTACTGGACAGCCAGCCCTAAAGACGAAGGCCAGGCCAAAGCCCACCGCTGCCTGGAAACTGGATGGCCAAGGGCCTGGACCCTTCCCCAGCTTTGGATATTTCATCCAGTGACCCTGAAAGCCTTATCTGTCACCAGGGCTGGGTATCACGAAAGCAGGGAGCCTCTGAGTAGGAACGTAGCCAACCTGGCTGGGGGTGCGCGTGTCCCCAGACCCAAGTCCCACCCAGTTCTCATGGCAGTGGGGACAAATCCTGCCCCGCATGGCCGGGTATAGATGGCGTGGCATGCGCACACCTGCGGGCTGACCCACTGGGCCTCGAACATGGGGAGGGGGTAGGTTTGTTAAGGGAATAAGTGTGGATGTGAGTACAGTTCGATATCCCCTGCGCAGACAGATCTCCAAGCACAGCACGGCCTGCTGCATGAGAGTTTCACAGAGGCCCACCAGCAGGGGCAGGGCTGCCTGGCTGCATGGCTCAGTGGGTGGAGCCTGGCGGACTGGATCCCCGACCTCACACGGACACACACGCACACACACGCACACACGCGCGTGCGTACACACACACATGCATACACATGCGCACACACACATGCACACACACGCACACACACGCGCGCGCACACGCACAC
>PVKA01028761.1:0-29033 GCA_004027165.1 Ctenomys sociabilis
AAGTGCTTATTCAACTGAGTCATCTTCCCAGCCCTTGAGATAATATTTTTAACACATTTGTTTTTGTTTTTAAGTCACATATTTCAGGAAATATGCCTGTGTGTTTGTCTCTTGGACAACTAGGATAATGTTAGTGGGTTAGATTGTAATTTTTTATAATTAATTTAATTTAATTTATTTATGTATTTATTTTTGAGGAACCAGGGATTGAACTCAGGCCCTTGTGCTTGCCAGGGAAGCGCTTATTCCACTGAGCCATCTCCCTGTTCCCTTATTTTATTTTAGATTGTAATTTCAGAGACAAAAATTTTACATCATGATTTATTTAATTATTGCCCTTACTTTGTACAATAAATATTATTTCAATTTTCTGGACATGAAAATTACCTTTGACCATGTAACCAGCAAGAATGGAGCAGAGCTGGAATTCAAATAAATGTAAATGAAATTGGAGGTTGTTGTGTTATGTAAGGTAAGACAGACACAGAAAGACAAGTAGGGCACAGGCCTCCTCCACATGGAATCTGAAAAGTAGAATTCATGGAAGCAAGGAGTGGCATGATGGTTCCCCGGGGCCAAGGGCCTGGGTTTGGTGGGGAAAAGGGCAGGTGTTGGCCAAAGGGTAACAAGTTCAAGTTCAAGCCAGAAGTGGTAGAACACGCCGGTAATCCCAGCACTGGGGAAACCTAGGCAAGATTACTATGAATTCGAGTCCAGCCTGGGCTACAAAATGAATGCAAGGTCAGCAATGCCTAAATAATATGAGACCATGTCTCAAAAAAAATTTAATTTTTTAAAATTTTAGTTTTCAGATGAATAAGTTCTTGAAACCTAATATACATTATAGTGACTATAGTTAATGATGCTTTGAGTTCTGTAAGAGTACAGATCTTAACTATCATATAGATTATATAGATATGCTACATATAATAGCTGGCTGCCTTAAATATGTATTGTGATTTTTGTCAATCATGCCTCAGTAAAACTAAACGAAACAAAAAATGTATCTTTAATTTGAATTTTGAGATAATATACAGCACTGAGGATCTTTGTACCAGTCCATACCACCTCTCCAGTCTGTTTTTATGAAACTACTTTTAAAAGTATACATGTATTTCAAGTTTAATGTCAATAGTAAAGTCCAAGACAATTGGTGTGTTCAGGGTATCTAAAAAATTTCTTGACGATGGCATAGATAGGTAGTTTATAAATGTCATATTATAAGTGTAGGCTATTTGAAAATGAATCAAAAATGTGATGTCTCCTTTGATTGCTTAGAGATGTATAAAATCACTTTATAAATCCTGAAACAATTTTATAAAAAGAAGAGCGCTTGTCGTAGTTACACTCTGGTTACTAGTTACTTCTGTATTCAATCTTAAATGGAAGCTATTCTAGAAAAGTATCATGGGGACTGGGGAAATGGCTCAGTACAATAAGTGCTTGCCTGGCAAGCACAAAAGCCTGAGTTAAAACCCCAGTTCCACCAAAAAAAAAAAAAAAAAAAAAAAAAAAAGTATCACTCCAAATCGACATGGAAAAAACAAGATTTAATGATTTTTGGTAGAACTATATGCATTTAGTTCTGACCAAAAAGATTTATGTCACATAATAGCAGAGATATCTGAGTAGCCCTGAAGTAAGAAGCATTCTCTCTCTCTCTCTCTCTCTCTCTCTCTCCCTCGTATTGTAGGGAAGGGTCTACAGCATGTTCATAGTCTCACTACTACCCCAGACTCGCAGGCTGTTGACAGCCTCTTCTGAGCTGGGATTACAGGTGTGTGCCACCACTACCAGTCCCAACTGCAGTCTCAGCATGCCCCAGGGGCAGGGCTATGGCAGCAGGCCATAAGAAACATTTATTTTTAACAATTTTATTGTGAAACAAATAGTAATGAGGCAGTTTGAAAACCAATTAGTAGGACAGCTTCAATAATAAATACATTGCATATTACTGTCCTGGTAGTTATTCATTGTACAAGCTGTATATGTGATATCCTGTCCACAAACACTATTAGAACAAATCTTTTGATTCATTGAATTAAGAGAATGTAGCTGTATGTCTATCCTACCTATTTTGAATATACAGATACAAATAGTCATTCATTTGTATCCCCTTTTTTATTTAGTTTTGTCAAAGAAGGGTATTGCATTGTCATTTAAATATTGTAGGGGTGTAAATTCAGCAAAATATTCCAATATAGTCCAGTAGTCCATAATTGTAATGGGTTTTCCACAGGACTGGCAATGTCAGAAGTTGTTGACTTGAGTCTTTTACAGCTCAGAATATTGATATGGCTTCACTTTTCTACACTTTTCTTCTGGGTGGTTAAGACCAAGATAAAGCAAGACCTATATAACAAGAAATGTAACTTTTGTATCTGATAAGGTCAATCAAGTCCCCTTAGGATTTATCCTGAAACCCTGTACCACACTTTGTATATCCTTTGTCAGTGTGAGCCATGTGAATGAGTCATGGCCATTGCTTGACCAATTTTCTCTCTGTGGAAGCCTGAGAGAATGGTTTCTCTCCATGTGACTCTCCTTAGGCACACTCTACATCATCAATCACATTCCTCTGTAGCCCCATAATGTCTGTGATCAGAACACTGGGGATACAACTGAGTTATATGATGCTACAGTATAGATTCTTCTAGGTCCTCAGTCTTCACTGACCTTGAAAGGCTAGGGTCAAAATGTTGGCTGTCCTTGCAACCCTAAGAATCATTCTTGTGGCCCCTCTGCCTCTATTCCCAGGCTATTTTTCATTGTTTTCTAGGATGTTCCATGGAAGAAGGTGAAGTAACCTTGAAATAAAATCTAGACTTTCATTCTACCAGATTGAAGTTTATGTAGGGGTACCTATACTCATTTCAACATGTTAATGAGTTTGTGGTCTCTTTGATTTCGTGGAGGACTGCCTGGGCCACTGTCCTTGAAAGAGCAGCAGTTGTTTCCATGCTGGCTGAGCCTGATCCTATTTCCATGTGTTAATATGTATGAGTCTGGCTAGGACTTTTCCTTATCCCTTTAATTGGCTTCAAGCAATCCATATGAGTTTAGCCAGGGGCTGATGGTAATCTTTGAGGATGGCAGGCATGTTTCCCCAAAACTCTCATCTGCTGCTCCCTTGAATGAGCCAGGCCCAGAAGACTGGATGAAGAGCCAATTCTCCACTCTGTCAGTTGGGACCAAGCCTTGAGATAGAGGCTATGACTTCCTGGAGCTTAAACAATTACACATCAAAGCCATACCACTGTCCCTAAAACATTATATACTATCTCAGTTGTTTAATGCAGTTCACTGTTTCTGCATAGCCTGCTCTCTGCACATTACAGAAGGAAACCCTACTCAGCCCAGTTCATGACACTCACTTATTCCCACCATTTTTATAGTCACTCAGCCTCAAGCCACTCCTTTCTTCATGAATGAATAAAACCCAGGTTTGGCTGTGGGTAGAGGCCTTTGTTTTGGATAGCCAGCACTATGGCTGGGCTTAGGACCCCTTGGCTCTCCATAACTACAAACATGCCTTAGTATCGTTATTCTTGCCATGGGTTGCACTGGATGTGATGGATTGGAGTTAATTTGACAGAATTCCAGTAATTTATCCATGGGATTACAGGCATAAACTTCCCAGACCACAATGAGGGCCAGGCAGAGCTCTCGATAGGTTTCAAATCAGCACCTGGTATAGTTATTTTTTGTCTTGCCCAGATCCAAAGATAAAAAACTTAGGGGGCCGGGAAGATGGCTCAGGGGAATAAGTGCTTGCCTGCAAGTGCAAGGGCCTGAGTTTAATCCCTGGTTCCAAAAAAAAAAAAGATAAAATTTAGAAGATTGGGATTGTTTTAAGAGTTGAGGAATAAATCCAAAGATGCTATCATGAAGTCTACACGACATAAGGCTCAATATTGATTGAGCTTTCAGCTGGGTGTGGCTTATAGAAGCAAGTATCTTGAGGCTCTATGTATCTTAGCAGTCCTGAGACTCTGAACCCGAGTCCATGTGCAATGGCAAGCACAGACACTGGAAGGACACCCAGGATTAGGAGGTAGATTTACCTACATCCATGGGCACAGATCAGGATCGTTCCCAGAATATCAGGCCCCAACCTCTGGTGGTCTAGGGCACAGCAGGAGGTACAAAGAAAGTACAAAAGCAAGACAGAACAGCTCAGCAGTGCTGATGCTGAGCTATCAGGGTGAAATCATTAGTAACAAGCATAATGCAATGGTCATCAGCACATGAAGCTTGGTACAATGGTACCATCAGGCATCCTGCATGTTGGGTTATACTAGCTGGTTACAGAGGTCAAAGAAGTAATAACAAAGCCGTGAAGCAGTTATAGATCTAGGCAGTTTCAAAACAAAATTAAAAAAAAAAAATTCTCAGGGGCTGGGGAGATGGCTCAGTGGAATAATCACTTCCCTGGCAAGCATAAGGGTCTGAGTTCAATCCCTGGTTCCACCAAAAAAAAAAAAAAAAAAATCTCTTGTACAGTTTTTTCCCCTTGTATCAACTAAGCTGCATCCCGAGCTTCTGAAGTCTATTTTAACTTTAACAAGATCATTGAAAAAAAGGCAAGAAACAGCATGATTAATTTTTTTTTTAAAAAAGGTAAATTCTTATAGTCCCAGAACTCTAGAAGGCTGAAGCAGGAAGACCACAAATTCAAGCCTAGCCTCAAGATAGTGACTTAGCTAGACCCTGCCTCAAAATTTAACAGGGATGATGAGGGTGTATAAAAGCACTTGGTTCAGTCCCCAGTATGGGAAGGGGGGAGGGGCACAAATTATTAACCACTCTTTTTTTTTTTTTTTTTTGTGGAACCAAGGATTGAAACTCAGGCCCTTGTGCTTAGGGAAGCGCTTAGTCCACTGAGCCATCTCCCCAGCCCAGCTCTAATTTTTTTAAGTGGTGCAACATTTAAAAAAAAAATCCTGCACAACATTTCAAGAACAATAAATGTTTATACCCTATAAAGGATTATAGATTTATGAAATTTCTGACTTTGAGGCTGAGGAATATCAAGAGAAAAAATAAAAAATAAAAACATATATAACTGTGGAGGGGGACCTGGGAGATAGCTCTGGGGGCTGGGGAGATAGCTCAGTAGAATAAGCGCTTGCCTGCCAAGTGTAAGGGCCTGAGTTCAATCTCCTGTTCTGCCAAAGAAGGAAAAAAAACTGTGTAGCCATTTTTCCAACAAGATAGAGACATTTCCACACACAGCCCACACACAAACTTCAAAACAAACAAAACATAGCATGGATATATGCCATATGGGCCTTTCCTTGATTTAAAAATTACCTCACTTTCATTCCAGGTCATAAAACAGACTACTACTTAGTCATATTGGTCAGCTTCTGACCCAGTTCCACAGTGGTGAAACTCCTTTCTAGTTCTACTCACTGTATCTATTTGAAAACAATATGTTCTTTCTTTAACCTCAGGGTTAATTTTAAAAATATATAATAAAAGATTAACAAGATTCATGTGAGTAACTCTTGCATACATCCAGTCCGAACATGTGGACAATATGGATTTTCTCCTCTCCTTGTGACCTTTAAATTATTGTTTTTGTTCTTTGCAGTGCTGGGATTGAAGTCCCAAGGTCAATCTATCACTGACCTATATCCTCCAAACTTTTTATACCAAAGTTAAACACAACCACAAACATTAAATTGGACTTTGTTTGTTTGTTATATTTGATGGTAGCAGGGATTGGATCCTGGCCTTCCCAAGTGCTAGGAGAGCCCTCCAGTTGGGTTACATCCCCAGCCTATCTTTTTTTTTTTGGTGGAACCTGGAATTGAACTCAAGCCCTTGCACTTACCAGGGAAGTGCTTATTCCACTGAGCCATCTCCCCAGTCCACTATTTTTATTTTTGAGACAGTTTCACTAAGTTGATCAGTCTAGTCAATATATATATATATAATATTTTAATATATTAAAAATATTGTATAAACTATGCCCATAATGCCCACTACTCTATAGGCTATAGCAGGATAGTATATATTATATATAATTTATAGTATTTAATAATTTAATAATTATAAATATAATTTATAATGCATAATAAATATGCTAAATATGTTTAATTTATAAATATAATGTGTATATATATATATATATATTTTTTTTTTTTTTTTTTTTTTTTTTTTTTGTGAAACCAAGGATTGAGCTCAGGCTCTTGTGCTTGTGCTTGCCAGGGAAGTGCTTCTTGTACTAAGCCATCTCCCCAGCCCCAATTATATTATATTTTAATAATATTTTTATTGTATTAATAAAATATTTAAATTTTATAATATTTTTCTGGCTGGCTTTATAATGCTTTTCCTTTTAAATGAGAACTGAGCAAAATCATTTACTGAACTTAGAAAATATAAAATAAGAGTAGGGAAAAGATACAATTGTAGCTGTTAATTTTCTACTAAAATTGGGGACACAGGGAGATGGCTCAGTGGAATAAATGTGTCCCTGGCAAGTGCAAAGGCCTGAATTCAATCCCCATTTCTGCAAAAAAAAAAAATTCTACTAAAATATAAATAGTTTTTCTTTATGTAAGAAATGTATATCTATTCATTATAAAAAACTCAGAAGGTTAGAAAATATATAATTGAGAATTTGTCCCAGTTTAATCAGAAAGAACTTTTTAAGTAATAAAATAATTATTTATATTAATATACAAACATAGGAACACATATTTGTTATAGATTATATTATATACTTTGTCATTTTTATACCCAATGATCTATGTTAACAATTCTTCCATTTACCTATCAGATTAATAGCATAACAGAACTTGTTATTAACTAATTTATAGAAAATGATGGCATTCTGTTTATCTTCAATACTTTGCTGTTATATACATTTGCCAAGAAAACTCTTAAATGTACATATCTATACATTTTCACATATATCTGAATAAGTAAATTCTAAGTAGGGTTATACAATCAAATGCATTTTAATTTTTCACATATTACTCTATAGAGAGTTTGTGTTCTCCTTTAGATTCCTTCTTATGACAATTGAGAATACATGATTTGTAAGTTTTTATTCTTTTAGACAGGGTCTCACTGTGCAGCCAGACTGGCCTCAAATAAGCTGTATTTATTTACGATTTATATTTCTTCTCTTGAAATCATTTATGTACTTGTTTTTTCTTTCCTGCTATACTTTTACAAATTGATTTGCAAGCACTGCTTATATTTGGATATATATTTACAAGGTCCAAAAGGAAATATTTGAAGGGCTTGGACACTTTTTAAATGATAAATGCTGCAAATATTCTGAACCCTACTTGAAACTGCCTGTAAGTTTGGCTGCAATGTCTCAGATTGTGGAATCTTTGTTACTGACAGAATAAACACTAAATTGTGCCGGGGTGAGTGAGTGTGGAGGTAGAAAAAAAAATGTTACATTGTATAGCAAATAGCGAGACAAAATAAATCCCTGTGAATAGTAAACCAAGCCATCACAAAACAAACCTGATTCTAATGCTAATATTTATTGACTAGCAGTAATATCCTCAGGTAGCTTCAGGGCTGGACTTTCTGTGCTCAGGCATCTAGGAGAGGGCTGGGGATGTAGTGAACAGCACAGCACTGCCTGACACACACAGGTCCTGTGTTCAATCCCTGGTACTGCAGCAAAACAAAACTAAAATATTGTTATGGAAACTAGAAACCCACAGACCTTAGAGTCTTCAAAGCCGTGATCCTCATTAAAATATTCTCAGGGCACAGTGAAAGATTCCCATTAGGAAAGTGTATGTGGTGTTTCTGCGTTTACCCAGGTGGTACAGGCATAAATACAGAGAATTTTTAAAATTAATTTTATTGAGGGGCCAGGGAGATGGCTCAGTGGAATAAGTGCTTCCCTGGCAAGCGCAAGGGTCTGAGTTCAATCCCCGATTCCCCCCAAAAAGAATTAATTTTATCAAGAAAGAAATAGCAATGAGACAGTTTCAAAACATTCTGTTAGTAGGACAGTTACAATAATTAATACATTGCGAATCATTATAAGTACAGAGAATTAGGTACAGAACATTCTACACAGTATAACAGAAATGGGCTTTCGTCCTGAAGCCAAAGTTCTAGAGTCATAAAGGTGTTTTGTCTCCAAACATCAACTCATCCCCATCAGATAATCAGGTCAACTCAGAGAATAAATTATTTTTATATGATAAACCTTGTCCATAATGTTCAGTGTCAAAACTCATGATTTGGCATCAGGCCCTGGATATGGAATCCTTCAGCTCCACAGCTACACTTAGCTGTGTGTGACATCATTGTTTTTCTACTTCTCCTTAAAATAGAGGTACATAAAGTATTGAGAACATGATGTGTCCCATGCCACTGTACATATTTCCATGGGTATCTATACATTATCTCACAACCAGGCAGTCATACCAGGAAATATCTCCTTTATACACTTGCTGCAGGTACATGGCCTCAATATATTCATGCCAGATAAGGACACCCAGTTTGACCTTTGTCATCATGTGAGGCATGAGCATACTAGGGATACTTTCATCTAAAGTTTCCTGATCATTATAGTACAGTAGTTTTAAAAAAATCTTTCAGGGGCTGGAGGAATGGCTCAGTAGAATAAGTGCTTGCCAAACAAGTGCAAGGGCCTGAGTTCAATCCCTGGTTCTGGCAAAAAAAAAAAAAAAAAACCTTTCAGCACGGTCACCCATGTATGTTTATTCACATCTCTGGTTATTTCGGTCTCTATGCATCCTTCCTGTTAATCAAAGCCCTCAACACACCCCACTGTAAACAGCAGCAGCAAGTGGCTGATGTATTTGTCCCCTTCCTGAACCTCAAAACTGCTAATAAGGGAGGGCTGGCCAGCTAGCTCAGCAGAATAAAGCCCTTACTTTGGCCGAAAGCTGGGGTTCAGGAAGCAGGGAGATAGCTCAGTAGGATAAGCACTTGCCTGGTAAGCACAAGGGCCTGAGTTCAATCCCTGGCTCAGAGAGAAAGGAAGAGAGAGAAGGAGAGAGAGAGAGAGAGAGAGAGAGAGAGAGAGAGAGAGAGAGAGAGAGAGAGAGAACAAGCAAGGAAGCCAGGAAGCAAGCTGTAATCCCAGCATTTAGGAGGCTGAAAACAAGAGAATCACTACTAGTCTGATCTATGTAGGGAGACCCTGTACACCCTGCAGACCCTGCCCTAAAATAAAAAAAAAAAACCCTGCTAATAACAGTCTACATTACATAAGCTAATTAAGTAAACAGAACACTGGAATATCCCCAGAATTTTCTTGTGCCTCATTGGAGAAGAGGGACATCATCAGATCAAGCAGTTTTTAGAAAAGGAATTCCACAAAGGTTCATAGTTGACAGTTACAAGGGATGCATGCTGGATTGCTGCTTTATATGCAAGACAGATCAGCCCTGGGGGGTAGTCTGAGAAGTCCGAGGGGAGCACATAGGTTTTCCCTTTGTTGTCTGTTTTTGGCTGGCCATTTTTCCTTTGGTGTAGAGTTGTGATGGCTCTTGCCTCACAGGAAAGAAAGAGGGCAGAATAAGCAGAGAGAAGAATGAGAAACAGAAGCAAAGCCAGGAGGGCCCATTGGGTGGTATCAGCCTCATGCAACCCCTACAAACACTCAGAAGAGCTCTAATTTGACTTAAAGCAACCTAGGGCAGGGTGTCTTCATTCCTGTGCACTATCCTAGTGGCAGAAAACTCCAGTGCATAGTCTGAATTGCCCAAGGACATGGGTGTAAATTCTGGAAGCTATAGATGTGTTAACACAGGGAAAACACTGCCTCCCTCACTCACATGCACCTGCCCTTCAGTTAGTTGTGAGCCAAAGATGAGGTTGAGTGTTGATGGGCTGCAGAACTAGGGACCAGGAGGTGGTGTGTGTGTGTGTGTGTGTGTGTGTGTGTGTGTGTATGTGTGCGTGCACTCAGAACTGTATAGCTAAAGATTAAAACAATTTTTTGGACCAAAGTAAAAGAGTGTTAGTGCAAGTTTGGCTTGAACTATCTCCCATTGCTGGTCTGTCTTGTATAGAAAAACAGCAACCCAACATCCTGTCCCTTATAACTGTCAACTGGTGAAGCTTTGTGTAATTTAGCCAACTCAGGTTGCCTTTTATAATTTCAGTGATGCCTAATTTTGTATTTTAACCCACACCTCCAAATTCCTTTTCCTTTCCTAACAAAAATAGTACTGTCATAATGTATAATTATGTTTACTAACAGTTCCTGAAGTTTCTCTTATACATAGGCAACTATATAGACATAATCATTTTAGAAGTTTTTTTGTCTTTTTGGGTTTTTTTTTGCCAGCTCAGGCTGTCTTAAGGCCGGGTCTGGTAAGGTCTGTGGAGCTGGGGATGGAACCTTGGTCCCATGTGCCCGACTGGGTTTGCCCCAACAGAAGCTTAAACAACTGAGCTAACCCACAAGCCTCCAACATAATCATTTTAAATAATCATAAACTTACTTAATTAACCATCAAACATAGTCATTTATAAATAATAAATAATTAGTCTTTAATTGCCTTATCTCATTTGAAGGGTTTTAAAATTGAGTATCTCCTCTACAACTTCTTAGAAATCAAAACTATTTTGCTATGTTGTTTTTGTGCTTTTACCTCTTAAAGCATTTGTGTTTGAAACTCTTGGTCTGGCCTTTCTTCAGATTTGTGTGATGGAGTCAGTCAGTCATTGCTAGATAACACATATCTTTCCTGAGCTGCTTTTGAAAGACAAGGAGAGAGTAATCTAATCTTTGATGCAAACGCTGTTTACCAGCGGGTCAGCCCCAGCCCCCGTAGAAAAACACTTCCCACACGACTGAAGGTGAATCACAGGACAAAACCCCACCCCACCCAGGAGCTTCCTAGGGCTCTGGCTCATTGTTATGTACTGCACTTATGTTAAGGTCGCTGCAGGTGCCCAGCCTGGGGAATATGCAGAAAGGGGCCTGGCTTTGTGAAATTCACTTCCAGCTGGTTAGGGCTTTCTACACTTGCCATTTCGTCAGCCCTTGTGCACAGAAGTTTTGTCGGGGACATCTCCTCCTCTTCCCCAGGAGGCCTGGCTTTTTTTTTTTTTTTTTTTTTTTTTTTTAAGAGAAAACTGTATTTTTATCGCCAGAAGTCCAATAGCGTACGTACATTAGGACTCAGCTCACTCCTGGAGTCTGAGGTTTTGGACAAATGTAACCTGACACATTCCACCATGGCAGTGTGTGTAGTATTTTCGTGGCCCTGAAAACCCTCTGGAGTATGAAACTTTTAGAAGGAGAGTGCTACATGTGGATGCCTTTCCTTTTGATACTGGAAAGAAACTGAACCAGGGAAGGGGCTTCCTTTCTCATTTTGAGGAGGGCCTTCTTGCTAGCGTATTTGGGACAAATGTTTGCCTTTTTCCAGAGTTTGTGTCCACTAGGTAGGAAGGCAAACAAAGCCACAATAGTCACTGTGGTCTTAGAGAGATCTAGTCCTGGGGCTATTGACACAGAGCCAGCTCAGGCCAAATGTGCCCTAGGGACCAGTGAACTCCAGGGTTCTGTCTGTCAGGGCCCAGAGAGAAAGAGGCCCAGATTCCTTGTCTTTGTTTCCCTAATTAGTGCTCTTTAGGACCTTAGCTCTGCAAGAGGCAGACCTGGAAGCCTATTTACCAACCACCTTATCTACTGAAAGCAGACACTCACCTCTTCCTTGATTTACAGTCTTGCAGTACAAGTCTTATCTACTCTGCTGGACACTTCTGCTCCTGGTAGGAGAGACCATACTCAAATCTTTAGAGTTCTCAGTATTTAGCACCTTGCTTAGGCAGAAAGAGGATACAGTATTTACTGGATGAATATTATAGGCAGTCAGGCTGGGCTAAGACCTCAAAGGGAGTCAGTGCAAAACATGAGAACACAAGGGTGGCTGGAGGGGCGTCTGTTGAGGGCCAGGCCTCAATTTAAAGAGGGACACAGCCAGGCATGGTGGAGCATGTCTGTAATCCCAGCTCAAGGGAGGCTGAGACAGGAGGATCTCCATGAGTTTGAGGCCAGCCTGGGCTACCTTGTGAGTTCAAAGACAAACAAACAAATTATAAAAATCAAACAAGGGGCCAGGGAGATAACTCAGTAGAATAAGCTCTTGCCTGGCAAGCACAGGGTACTAAATTCAATCCCTAGTACTGCTAATAAATAAATGAATGAATGAATGAATAAATATTTAGGGCCAGGGAGATAGCTCAGTAGAATAAGCACTTACCTGGCAAGCAGAAGGTCCTGAGTTCAATCCCTGGTACCGCAGGGATTGAATAAATAAATAGAAATAAAAAATTAAAAAACCAAGAAAGAAAAAGGATGACTCCTCAACAGATAAGCACTAAACTGAGTGTATCATAATTGGTGTCACTTGATCCAATAAAGTCTAGGTAAGCATCATCTCCCAGGTGAGTAATCAAGGCTGTGCAATCCATCCCGTCCTTAAGAGGGCTTTGTTGTTTTCTCCATGTACACTTGTTAAGTGACTTTCTTCTCTACTGGATCAATATTACCTAAGTAACTATATATATATCTATATATATATCTATATATATATAAATATATATATAGATATATATATCTATATATATATATCTATATATATATATAGATAGATATAGATATATATATCTATATATATATATTTTTTTTTAGGGGATTGGGGATTGAACTCAGGCCCTTGTGCTTGTTGCCAGGCAAGCACTTATTCTGCTGAGCCATCTCCCCAGCTCATTAACTATACTTGTAATCTTATTGGTTGACAATAGTTTTGACCCACACTGTACCCACCATTTTGCTCTATAAAACTGTCTTTGAGAAGTGGGCTCTTTGGCGACCCCCTTTTGGTCCCCTCCTGTCTCTGGGGAGCATCCTGCACAGGCCTGTGCGCCTGAGGCTTTGAGTCCAGCAGAAGATCCCCTCCTGTGTGGCTGGTAGGGGCTTGGGTTGGAGGCCATGTGGACAATGTGCTCACATCGTCTTCAGAGCTCCCTTTTTAGTCTATCATTGACTGTTGTCTACTTCTAAGTAAGTAAAATTTTGCTTCCAAGGAAATAAATTCCTTTTGCTGCTATACAAGCCAGGCTATTAGCAATCTGGCTGATAACTCAGGTGCTGGGAAATAGGGGGGCCAGCAAGTGACAGTGTGATTCACCCCTCTTCAAAGTCAAGCCCTGTGCGACAGTCATTAAAAGGTGGCATCAGAGATGAGGAACAGCTCAGATGGCAGCTCAGCCATGACCTAGCCCAGCCACTTTGGACAGTCCACTTACTCTCACTTTCCTTTGTCTCTAGAAGAGAGTGGCAGTACTCATATCGCTGTGGCTATCTGCATTAAATGGTACAGTGCACATAATGAGCATAAAGCTTTTTCTTTTTTTTTTTTGTACTGGCGATTGAACTCAGGACTTTGCACTTGCGAGGCAGGCACTTGTGCCCCTGAGCTATCTCCCTGGCCATAAAACATTTTTCTAAACCACATAGAATATGTTCAATAGTGGCTGGGTTTTATCATTGTTCCTGTGTAAATTCTTTTCCCTTTAAGGAGAATTTGGAATGGGAATTCTTGTTTGTTTCTGAGACAGGGTCTCACTATGTAGTTTAGGCTGGCCTTGAACTCAGTATGTGGCCCAAGCTGACCTCTAACTTGTGGCAATCCTCCTGCCTTAGCCTCCCAAGTGCTGAGATTACAAGCCTGTGCCACCACACCTCGCTAGAAATTCTTATTATATAAAAATGTTTAACCTTTCCTTTCTTCTGTGTTAAGAGATTGAATCCAGCACCTCTTACATACTATGAAGGCACTCTGCTACAGACTAGCTCATTGACTGAGTTATAACTCCAGGTGCTGTCTACAGCTTCTTTCCATTTTTCTGCTGTGCTGAAGTTGACATAAAGACCATATTATCTTATGGTCTGTAATCTCATACCTGTTAAGTATTTTGTGTGTGTGTGTGGCAGAGGGTCTCTACACCCTGATCTGGCTATGTAGCTTTTAAGGTTGATGGAATGATAGGTATGCACCACCCTGACTGGCTTATTAAGTATTTTTATGCTCATATCTCAGTGCCTCGAAGGACATGTTCCTATACACAGTTATTTTCCACAGCTACCTCAGGCTTTAGAAAGGCAGGGAATCTGCCTAGGCCTTCCTGTCTGGGCCAGGCAGTACTTTTCTAGGGTTGAGAGGATAAAATTCCACATTTGAATGAATTAAAATAATAGAAAGTCAGTGTCTCATGGTTTTGGAAGCTGAAGATGAAATTCCAAAATGGAAAGGGCAGTGGTTTTGATTTTTATAAGGGCTGTGAGCAAGGACTGCTCTAGGGTCTCTCCTAGCTCCTGGGGTCTCCCTGGCAAGCCGAGGTGCACTTCAATTCTGCAGCCTGGACTTCATCTTCACTGGACACTGTGTGCCCAAGTGTGTGTTCTGTCCTTGTGCCCAGATATCTCCTTTTCATGAGGACACCAGTCATGATGGAGTCCAGTAAATCCTAGCAACGCTATTCTAGCTCTGTCACATGCAGGCCCCTATTTCTAAATAAGGGCACATTCAGAAGGCCTGAAAGATAGGAATTCAACTTCTTTCAGTTGGAGCATGACCCACCTTATGATAGGGCATTATTCCAATTTTGTCATAAAGATGTATTGTTGTAAGTAGATAATAAGGTCATTCTTTAAGATATTTCTATTGATAAATTACCAATTTTAATTTTATGAATTTTGTTATATTAAACAGTGAGTGCTTAATGTCAAAAAATATACAAAATAAACCTTTTTTTTTTTTTTTTTTTATAACCAGGGATTGAACTCAGTCCCTTGCACTTGCAAGGCAAGTGCTTATTCTACTGAGCTACCTCCCCAAATGTCCCCAAAATGAACTACTTAATTTTTTATATTTATTGAGTGTTTATTAAAAAAAAGCATCAAAATTTTCGACAGCATTTTTGGTGGATAAAGTCTAAAAATAACAACAGAAACAAATCCTTATATGATGGATTTTTTTGTGTGTGCTAGCTCAGAATGCCTTCAGGGCAGGTCTGGTAAGGCAAGAGAATATAGGGGTCGAATCACCTCAACCTGTGCTTCACTGCTTTGTTTCAGCAGTCACTTAAACAACTGAGCTAATGGGCAGGCCCCCCTAAATCCCAATATGAACTATAATAAAAATACTAATATAACTCTACAAAAAGAAATCTTTACTTCCATTATCATGCCTACAGCAGTCTGCATAAATGACAACTGTGTATTCCATACGCAGTGAGGGCATACACTGACAACATGAGTGTTTTGCTTTCCTGGCCTTTTGAAGGACATACTTGGCAACTCACTAGTCTTGCTGTTTTGTCAGTTTCTTATTATACAATACATAGTTAACAGAAGCATATCAATAAAATAAAGCATTAAGTTCTTAACATGTATTGTGCATTTAGAATAAACATTAATATTTTCACATTTGCTCTATACTTGTTTTCAAAACCTAAAAGACAACATCAGAAGTAAGTTTCTAGCTGAGCAAGGTGGTACCCTCCCATAATCTGAGCACTTGGGAGGCTGAGGCAGGAGGAACACCATGAGTTCAAAGCCAATCTGGCTATTGAATTTATAGCCCACTGGAACTGCACAGCAAGACACTGTCTTAAAAAATAAATAAAAGTGAAAGAAAGAAAGAAAGAAAGAAAGAAAGAAAGAAAGAAAGAAAGAAAGAAAGAAAGAAAGAAAGGAAGAAAGGAAGAAAGAAAGAAAGATCTAGATAAACCACAAGAAAATACCAATAGAACTCTGCAACAAGAATAATTTTTGTTTCCCTTATCATACCCAAGGCAGTCTTCACACACGACAGTGGCACATTCCATGCAACTGAGAACACATGTGCTTCCTTTATGTTCTGTGTGACAGGCCAGCCTTGTCACCTCCCCTGCCTTCCTGTTTTGTCAGGAGCTTCCTGCCCTTTTGCACAATGTACACTTAGCAGGAAAATAAGATGTCAATAAAATAAAATACAATGGATGTACTGGGCGCTTACAGCCCACTCAAGATTTTCCTGTCAGCCTGTGTTTGTTTACAAAAGCTAAAGGATAGCACCAGAAGCAAAGACCTATGTGGGCTGTGGAGTAAACACAAACAAAAGTATCACACAGAACTCATCTTTGCTTCAACTCTCAAACCCAAGGCAATCTTTTTTTTGTGGAACCAGGGATTGAACTCTGACCCTTGCCAGGGAAGCGCTTATTCTACTGAGCCATCTCCCTGGCCCCTCAAGGCAGTCTTCACACGTGACAACTACATGTTCCACACACAAGCGTTGCTTACACTGATAGCGTATACAATTTCTGTTCTGATATTTTTTTTAGGGCATAGTTGACTTTTTTTTGTTTTTCTGTTAACATACTAGGTCTTTATAATATTTACCTGTGAACTGTCAACTCACCAGTCTACTTCACAATGTCCTCATGTAGTTCCTTCGGCAGAAACATTTTGTTTTTCTTCTGCTACGAGTGATCTCCTAGGAGCTCCAGTCCTGATCTTCTAAGAAAATTTCTCTGTGGTATATTGCTCTTGTTATTTTCTTTGTAAACTATTAAATTATTTATGCTACACCTGATTAGGATCAAGTAAGACACAACTGTTGGTCAGCACTTTATTTGTTCATTTCAAATGAAATCATAGTTGCTACATAATTCATTAAGAACATATCTACTCTAGTTTTTTTTTTAAGAAGCTATCAACTCAGGCTTTGTTTTGTTGAGGTTTTCCTATCGATATTTCTGTCACAGTGAAATGTTGACCTCAGCTCTAGCAGTTTCATTGAATCCAAGGACTTTCAACCTCTAAGCTGTATCTCCAGATTTTTTCGGAGACAGTCTTACTAAATTGCCCAGGCTGACCTTGGATTTGTGATTGTTCTGCCTCACCTGGGATTAAAGATGTGTCCCATAATTCCCAGCTAGAATTTTTTATTTCTGTGGCAAATCTACATCTTTCAGGATTTAGCAAAATAGTTTTTGCCCATCCTACCGTAATAAACATCTGCTAGTTGGGGTCAGTGAGATGGCTCAGTGGAATAAATACTTCCCTGGCAAGTGCAAGGGCCCGAGTTCAACCCCTGGTTCCACAAAAAAATAAATATATAAATAAATAAAAATAAAAAATAAAGATCTGCTAGCAAAATATAAGACCAAAACAAGCATAATACACACCCACCCAATTTCCTAATATACACAGGCATTTTTGTGTGCATCTCTCATCTCTCTCCTATTTTTTTTTGTTTGTTTGTCTACAGAGTCTTGTTATATAGTTGAGGCTGGCCTTGAACTCACCATGTAAGCAGGCTGGATTCAAACTCATGGCAATCTTCCTGCCTCAGCCTCTGAAGGGCTTGGATTACAGACGTAAACCACTGAAGATAAAATCTAAGGTAACTGCCTACATTAGTATTGCAAACTGCAGCTAGCCACTTGTTTTTGCATTTGTCTTCCTTCAACTTTTTATTTTGGTGGGGCCAGAGAGATAGCTCAGTGGAATAAGCACTTCCCAGCAAGTTCAAGGGCCCAAGTTCAATCCCTGGTTCCACAAAAAAAAAAACAAAAAAAAAAACTTTTTATTTTGAATATTTGCAGATCCACTGGAAGTTGCAAAGATGTGCGTACAGATTCCCTTTCCTTTTCATCCAGCCAGCCCCCATGATTGCATTTGACTGTCAGCTATTGCTGTTTTTGAAGATGTTGGTAGGAAGCAGCAATGTATCAGAGCTGTCCTGCAGCAGAGTACAGCAGGCTCACTTCCCCAGAGTAGAGCATGTGAAGGAGGCTGGAGTTCCCTTACCCTGCATACTCACTGGTCTCCAGATAGAAAACTTTGTTTTTTTTTGTGGAACCAGGGATTGAACTCAGGCTCTTGTGCTTGCCAGGCAAGCACTTATTCTACTGAGCCATCTTCCTGGCCCGGTTTACCTCTTTTCTGTGGGGGGATTTCTGCCATCTGGGTGAGATGCCATGGTCTGTTTTGGTGAAGAGGAAGATCAGTTTCCACCCCTCACCAGAGCTGCAGTAGCACGTGCTCTTCATTTTCACCAGTGGCTCTGTGGAGAAAAGTGGCCTATTCCAAGGGAAAGGGATGGTTCTTTGAAGAGATGAAAAGGCTGATGAAATGAGAAAAACAGGAACTAGAGAGAGCTGGACTTCTGAGAGATAAAATGAGGAGCCAGACAAGTACTAAAGGAGGGACTCCTGACTGGGGCCAGGCATGGACGCCAGGAGAACCACAGGGAGATACCCACAAGCTGGGAGATGCTGGGGATGTAACCAGAGCCCTGCACACACTAGGCACGGCCTGAGCCCTACCACTGATTGAGCCATGCCTCCCAGTTTTGCTCTTGCCTTTTCTAATTATGAAAAGGTAATCATCTTCACCCAAGAGCTAGAAATCAGAAAAATGCCAAAAGAAAGTAAGTCCCACTTTTAACCCTGCCGCCCCATAGTAAATAAAACAAAATTTGTTACTGTCCCTTTTTTATGTGAAAAAAAAGCTTGTTACAAGTTTTTTGTTTTGTTTTTGAGACAGTCTCTCACTGTGTATTTGAGGCTCACCTTGAACTCGCTTTATAGCCTGGGCTGGTCTTGAACATGTGGTGAGCCTCCTGCCTCAGTCTCCTGAGGGCTGGGATTACAGGTGTGCACCACCACACCTGGCAGAAAATTGGTTTCAGCCATTTAGTTTGAGAATAACATAATGTTTTCCTTTCTAGAACTGTGTGCACTAGGTTTAATGGTAAGTTTATCAAATGCTGCATTGTCTTCCTTTTTCTGTGTGTGTTTTTCAAGTTGATTCATTCTTACTAAACTATTTTACATATTAAGTTTACACATTACTGTTCTGTAAGTCTTCTTAGAACATAAGACTCTCTAAATCATAACATGTTACTTTTAGAATTGCTTTTATTACAATATAACATTTACATCAGAGAATTGTAAAACCACAGAGAAATAAATTTAGAGACAAAAACACTATATTCTCACCACTGAGACATTCAGATAGCTGCTAGCACACGGGTAAAGCACCGGTGGGGGATACTTTCTCTGTGTTTACCAATAGCAAAGCAACAAAGTAAATGATGCAGCTTAAAAGGCGAAATTTCAAGCTGCAGATGTAGCTCAAAGGTTGAGCCTTGCCTGCATGTGGGGAGGCCCTTGGGCCAACCCCCAGTATAAAAAGAAAGTTTCATGATATGTGGATAGTATCTCAATTAAAAACAACAACAACAAAAGCTCTAGCCAGGTGTGGTGGCCCACGCAGGGAATATCAACACTCTGAGGCAAGGAGATTGCAAATTCAAACTCAGCCTGAGCAGTTTACTGGTTTAGCATGAATTTGTGTAAAACAGAAAGGTGAGGGGGAAGGGCTGGGGTGTAGCTCCACATAGAGCCCCTGGGTCCAGTCCTGGTACTGCAAACAAGTGCTTAACAGACTGAAGAAAGATAAAATAAGAACAGGGACAGATACATACGCACATTTCTGTCAATGATCTCTACTTCATGTCTGTGCCACTGAACTATCTAAAAGGCCTGCACATGCAGGTTGGCAGGACACGTGTGCCTCGTGGTCTTACAGCATTAAGTTTAGGGGAGCCAGGACTGGCAAAGAATATCCTGCTTCATCTTACAGATGAGGAAACTGAGGCAGTGGCTCGAGCCTCAGGCTCAGCAAGCAGTCAGGACTGTCAACTGGGGTCTGACTAACATCCTCCTCCGGCTGCCCCCATGGCCTGCAGCTTGCTGCCTGGTTTTGCTGGTTTCTTTGTTGAAGTGCACGGGAAATCCTGCGACTCCTGCCCAGTGGCACCTGCTCCCTCCTCCCTCCTTAGCTGCCTGTGGGTTGCTGCTCCTGCCCTGGTCTCTAAACTGGGTGCCTGGGATGTAACAAGAAGAGGAAGGCCAAAACAGACAAAAGCAGAGGTTCTAAGCCAGAGCAGCAACAAGGCCCCTAGGTTAGTTTCCTAGGGCTGCCCTTCAAAGTACGGCAAAAATGGTGGCTTTATTAAAATGGCAGAAATCTCTTTGTTCTGCCCAAGATCAAGATAGGGCTGGCTTCTTCTGGGGGCTGCGAGGGGACATTTGCTCCAGGAATCCTGCCAACCGTCTGCTGACAATCTCGATGTTTCCTGGCTTCTCCTGAGTCACCCTGATCTTTGCCTCCATTCTTAACAAGTTCTCCCCATTCTCTCTTCGTATCCAGATTTTCTTTTTTCTTCTTAATAAAGACCTGGCCATGTTGTACAAGAGGCCATCTCCTCAAGACCTCATTCCAACTTGATTACCTCTGCAAAGGCCCGGGCCCAGGGTCCTGGAGGTTAGTGCTTTGACACATCTTTCTGAGGGGACAGAAGTGATCAGAGATGCCCTACCACCCACCAGCCAAGAGACAGGAGTGTGCCAGCGCAGGATGAAAGAGGGAGCCTGTGAGGGCTGTCGGTGTCCGATTAGACAGACATCCGTGAGGCGCAGAGTGGGGAATCCGGGCATGGGGGAGGAAGGCGAGCTTACCAGCTAGGTGAGTGAGGTCAGAAGACCAGTCGGCCGGGTGGCAGCGTGGGAGATGGAGCTGTGGTCGGGCCGGAAGAGTGCGGGGGTGAGGGCTGATGAGTCACCTTTGGGCCACCAAGAATGAGTAGTAATTTGGATTTTTGAAGAGTATTTCCTTTTTTCCCATCAGCTAACTCCACCTTCAGTCTTGGCACCTAAGACCCAGAAGGTCATCGTCCCCTCCCCCAAAGCCTACCCCCCATTACTTCCCTTCTCCTGCGGGACTCCACTGCCCTCCCCACTTCGCTTTTACAGCCCTCTGCAGAATGCTTAGTCTTTAATTATGTACTAGGCAAATGCTTTGGTTAAATTCAAGAGGCGACGTCTTCTCTTCAGAGAAAGCCCCTTGGCTTCCTGAGGCAGCCTGTTTCCACATGGCAGCAGCAGCCCCCGCAATCTGGATCGGGTTAGTCTGCTGACATGGCGACTTTCTTCTAGCTCAGAGGCTTTCAACTTGGCTATAGTTCGTTTTATTTTTTTCTTTAACATTACCTTAGGGCTTAAAAAGAATTCCGGATGCCAGACCCCACCTACTGAGATTTCATTCAATTTGTCTGGGTTGCAAACCCGCAGTGCTTAAAAGCTCCCCCCAGGCGATGTTAATTTGTAGGACTGGAGTGCAGCCGGGTTCCAGCCCAGCGGGCGGCAGAATCTCCTGGAGGAGAAGCCTGCCAGCTACAGATGCTGGGCTTTCTGATTTGCGTGTCTAACGCCATCTCCGGTCCTTCCGTGATTGCACCGTGGAGACCAGCGGTGACCCCTTTTACTCTAGTTAGCCCAGGATCATTAGGATTTGGTTAGAAATGGAGAACAGTCCTTAGTCCAGAACTACAGAACACAATTTGATTTTCTGAAAACCCGGGGGCTGATTCAAGGCATGTAAAGCCCTGCTCTAGATACTACCACTTTTGGACTATGAAGTTCTACATCGATTGCAAGTAACACAACCCACCCCACAGTACACAGCAAATATTTACGAAATAAATCATTGCCTCTTAGCACATGGATGATTATTCCTGGCACCCAAGATCTTTATCTATGGCCTCTAGAAGTCTGACTGCATCCAGGGATACCTCTGCAGAACAACAGGGCTGTGAGGACTCTTGCATGAAAGGCAAGACGGCCCTGGTGGCACATAATAAGTGTGGCATGCAGACATCCTTAAGCCAAGAGGTAAGGCCTCCTTTGGAATCAAGGAGATGTGCAGCTCTGGACACAAAAGGCTGAGCAAGACCTAGTACCTCTAGCACGGAGCTGGTCACCCCATCATCATCAGACACTTACTCAGCCCTTGTCGTGATGACAAGTCATGGCAAAAGATGGCTGGAGGTGGTGGCCTGTGCCACCCACCATCAGGAAATTCTAGCCTAGGGGCTTAGCAGAGTGCAGTGATGGCTGGAGAGAAATTATTAAGGGTCAAGGGGTGGATAGGCTGTACCTGGGCAGTGCACCACCCTCCAAATGTCTTCTACCCTTTGCTGAAGGCTGGCAAAGTGAAACAAGGAATTTTATTTATTTTATTTTATTTTTTCTTTTGAGAAAGATCCTTGGTGGAGCCAAGGATTGAACTCAGCCCTTATGCTTGCCAGGGAAATGCTTATTCCATTAAGCCATCTCCCCACTCCCGAAACAAGGAACTTTAGATAGCCAGTTGCTGTGGACTAAAGAAAAAAGAGGGTTGGGGAGATAGCTCAGCAGTCTAAGCACCTGCCTGGCAAGTGCAAGGACCTTAGTTTCATCCCTGGCACCACATTCTGTGCTGGCCTGGAACCCCTGGAACACTGTGTCAGCTTCAGTAACCCTGCATGGTGGCGTGGGCCTGCAATCCCAGCATTGGGGAGGCTAAGACAGAAGGATCCCTATGAGTCTGAGCTGTGCAACAAGACCATGTACCAAATAAAAACATCAATTAAAAGAAAACAAAACAAAAGGAGAGACCATGTTTGGAGAATAAAAAGTAACTCCATTTCCAATCTGGGACACAGGTGAGCTTTTAGGCCAGACCTAGAGCCCAGGAAGACAGGGAAGGAGACATCCTTACACACCTCTAAGAATATTTTGTCACTCAATAAATAAGATGTTTTTATTTGTTTTTTTGTTGTTTTGGTACAGAGTCTTTCTACCCAACTCAGACTTGTAGTGATACTCCTGTCTCAGCCTCCCCAGTGCTGGGATTACAGGAGTGCACTACCACGCTGGGTTTCAGTGGCCGGCACTGGGGCACAGCATGTGGTACTAGGGATTGAATCCCAGTCCTTGTGCTTGCCAAGCAGGTGCTCAGACTATCGAGCTATCGCTCCAGCCCATCAGTCAACAAAAATAAATACTCTGCTTCCTTTTATAGGTGAAGACACTGAGCCCCAGCAGTTTCTGAATTTCTTCTAATTTGTAGCCAGTTATTGCTTGACTAGAAGGGAAGCAGCAGCAGTGTGCATTTTTGTATTTACTATTGTTTTCACTAAATGCAGAAAGTTCTGCAGGAGCTGCCAGGAGAATTTTTGAATAAAGTAAGGAATAAAATGTTTAGTGATGCAGTTGAGTGATGTGGCAGGCAGTATAACCAGAGCTGCAGCTGACAGAGATGCTTGGGAGCTCAGGATGGGGGGCTTGCTTGCTGACCCCTCCTTGTTACTGACTGACACACACAGGATAACGCAGACCAATAATGCATCCAGGAACTTTTCCCAGCTACTTAACTCAGAATTACTGAGGTGCCAATAGGCACTTGGTTTATAAATCTGGTTTTTATTATGCAGTGCCTTAGCCAGGTCTCCAAATGGAACCATAAGCATTTACAGTTTTCTTTAACAAGCTGACTTTTGGATCATGGTGCTGTACTAGATAAGGTTTTTCCCATAGTGTCTATCAAGGTAAGCGAGGTCACCCAGCCCTGCTTGATTCCATGGGCTGGTTGGTGGGTGGGCAGGGATAACATCATCCAAGTCTGAATAGTGTACTCAGTGAACACAGTGAAATGTTCTTGTCACAATGCACATTTTTTTGAAAATTTTTGAAGTCTTATTTATTTAATTAATAGAGTCTCATTATGATTGCAGGTGTGTGCCACCATGCCTGGTTTCAGTAGCTGGCTTTGTGCGGGCCTGGCATGGTATGTGGTACTGGGGATTGAACCCGGGTCCTTGCGCTTGCTGGGCAGGCGCTTAGACTACTGGGCTATCTCCTTGGCCTTGTAAATGTTATCCTTCCACAGATTTCCTGGTTGTTTGGTCTTTTATTGTTGCTACTGTGGCAACTCTTATTGCCACATGGAAATATCATTTTCTAAGCTTTAAAGAATATTTCATTTTTTATTGCTAGTTACTACTATTCAGTTTCTTTGCTTTTCTGTAGGAATGTTATTTAAGTGTTCCCAAATTCCCAAATTGTTGGAAAAGGAATGTGTAATTAGGAATACAGCAAAGGCTTAGCAGGCTTAAGGTGCTGGATTCAATTCCTAGCACCCTATCCCAAGTAAATGGAAATAATTGTTTAGAATGTCTATTGTCAACCCCCCAATAATAATTAGCTTGTCATAACAGTTTGAAAAAAGCCAATTGTGCTGGTGTATGCCTATAATCTCAAAACCCCTGAGGATTTACAGCAACAGTAATTTTTTTCAGCTAAAATTTAGTTAACAAAAGATCTTCAATTTGCATTGCACATTTTAATTACTCAGTAATGTCAGTAGAAACCTCAAGCTTATGATAAAATACAGTTTTGAATAAAAAATAAATAAACTATTACCAGTGGGTCTCATAAACTATCATAGCGACCTGATCAAAAGTCTGGACTAGAATTTGTTCCTTTAATCAAAAATGTAATGTTGAGAGCCGAGGAGATGGCTCAGTAGAATAAGTGCTTGCTTGGCAAGCTCAAGGGCCTGTGTTCAATCCCTGATTCTGCCAAAAAAAAAAGTAATGCCATGCTAGGTGTAGTAGCATATGCCTAACTCCAGCACTTGGGAGGAAGGAGTCTGAAGCCAGCCTAGATCTACACAAACCAAACCAAACCAAACCATCATGCCAATGTCTGAACATTTCTTTGTCATTGTCTATTGGTGTAATTAATCCCAAAGTTTATTTTCCCAAAATCAAACAATAGTATCATTTTGTTACTGATTCAACCCATGAGCTATTTAAAAAAAAGTCACCCATTATTAGCTCAGGTTTCCAGACAATACTCTAATAACTGTAAATTTGAAATGCTCAATTTTGGGGCTAGGAACGTAGCTTAGTGCTGTAGTGCATGCTTAGTGGGACCTCCGCCTTGGATTCAATCCCCAGCATCATAACCAAGATAAAAGCTTGATTTTTAGCAGGGCAGCATGGCTCATGCCTATAATCCCAGCAAAGTGTGCAGCAGAGGCAGGAAGATTGCATGTTCGACTACAATTGAGACTGCAACCGGACTGAGATCCTGTTTCAGAAAAGGTATGGAGGTTGAAGATGTTGCTTAGAGCAAAGGTCCTGGTCTCAGTTCCAAGTACTCAGGGTGGGGGTGGGGGTGTGGGTGTGTTAATCTATTTTTTTTTAGAATTAAAAAAAATATATATATTTTACTAAAACATAAGATTTACAGAAGTTTCCAGACAAGCCATACAAAATGGTCACAAGCTTTTTTTGAAGGAGAAATCTACACTTGATTGCAAAATCACAATGTTATTAGTGAGAGCTGTGATGTTTGTTAATGTTCCCATTTTCGTTCAAACAATCAGCTTGTCCATCTATAGCATCTAAATAAAGTTAGACTTGGCTAGAGAGCCTATCTTAAAGAACTGGTTAGCTGCTTCATATAACCAATGCAATTAGATCACTGTAAAAGGGGGGGGGGGACGAAAGTTTGAAACTACCTTACCCCTCAAAACATAGAATAAAATAAAATAAAGAACACTGATACCCCAGCAGCTAACCCTGACAACTACCTTCATTCACAGTGCTTTATACTTAAACCAGGATGGGAGAAATGAATAAAAGCAGAGGGCCACTGCCTTTAAACTTTTCACAACAATCCAGACGAAACTTCAACCTCTGCTCATGCTTTACAACAGTGAATCAGGACAAGACATAGATTTGCTAATGTGCATTTAATCACTAAAGGACTGAAAATGTCTGGGCTTTTATTCTGTGATGTTCTAAGACTGTGTCCATTAAATGTGAACAAAAAAGGAAGAAGTCTTGGCAGAACAGGAGAAGTGACACAAACTTGATGATCAGATCGACTTAAATATTATTCATGGCATAGAGCCTAGTCCTTGCTCTAGCTGCTTCTGTGGCTTGGGCTTGGTTGGTCTTCCACTGCTCGTCTACATCATTTCCTAATGGGTCATCTGGATTAGGAGCATTTAACAAAGCCTGGATGGATAGCAGAACTGTGCGGATCTGCAGTGCTGGCGACCACTTACCTTTCAAAATATCTAAACATATTCTTCCCATCTTGTCTACTTTAGGATGATAAATTTTGGTCATGAAACGTACTTTAGGTGCTGCCATTGGGTATTCTTCTGGCAGAAATAGATCAAATTTAAAAGTTCCTCCTTCAAAGGGGGAATCCTGGGGACCAGCAATGACCACCTGAAAATAACGGGTGTTGCTCACATCTGGTTCAGCTTTAATCCCAGGAACCGGCTCTGCCAGCAAATGCTGGGTTTCCTTGATGATCCTGCCGGGCAGCCGGGCCATCTTGTCAGATCACGAGTTCGGCCTCTCCGGGGTGCTAAATCCAAATCTTTTACATTCAGTTTGCTGCATTCAGAGCTATCATGGCTCCTTCAGTTCTCAAGTAACTATGTCGTTGCTAAGGAACTGTGTTGTTGCTAAGAAGATTACGGAAACTTTTCCAGATTTAAACTCTGTCATTTGATTTGATGCTTAATTCACAGTTGCTTTTTCCCATGTTGTTTCAGACACAATCACAACATACAAGGACATCCTTTATGAAAGCAGATTTTATGGTATATTTAATAAAAGCAAACAAAATAAGCTATCAAAATCAAAGTGTCATGATTTCAAAAAAGAAGTAAATAAAATAAACTCTACCGTTCGAATATTCTCTAGGGTGACAATCTCTTCCTCTTGTTTAAAGGTTTTTATTCCAGAAACTTAAGAATTACTCCACATGTAGTCCATCTAGGCACTTGTTAGAGCAAAACCCACTTTGGAAATAAGGGGTGAATTTTTTGGTGTGGTCTACATCCCCGTTCTGAAAGTGATCCTCAAAGAGTTTCATATGTGTTTCAAGCAAAATAAAGATCACAGACAGGAAGCACAGCTTCCCAAATGACCATTTGAACATGACATTAATCTGGCTGGAAATCATAATGCATTCCTTAAATAAGTCCACATGAATGTATGGCTGTGGCTTCAACGTACACATGCCTGGAGGTGGCAATGCTTTGGGGAAAGAGAAAAGAACATTAAAATGTTTTAGTTGTCAAGGACATGCTTAGGGAGAAATAATTTTATTGCCTTTCCACCACACACAAAAGGATGAGATGAAAATTACTTCACTTCCTCCATTGCTGCTATGTTACTGAGACCCAGAGTTGAGAATAGGAATAAAGAGAAGAAAACAGGAGCTTTAAGTCTGGGACTGCTGACCCTGTGATGATTCTGCAACAGTGTTCTCTTCCATCATTACAGTGTCTTGGAAAGCACTCAAAGATCCAGAAATAATTTTTTTATTATAAATTGGATTTAGCATCCTGTATAGTTCAGACTCTAAATAAAATACATGATGAATTACATTTATGTTGATACACATATATTCACACTCATATCCGTGGTTCTGGGGATTGAACCCTAACCCTGCAAGACAAGCACACTAGCACTGAGCTTCGCCATTGGCCATTATGACTTTATATATTGAGACAGAGAATCTCACTAAATTGCCTAGGCTGCCCTGGAACTTGCCTATTTCTACTTCAGCCTTCCTAGTGGCTGGGATTACAAGCCTGTGCCACACCTGGCAATTGTCACTTTCTGTGTTTTCCAATTGTCCTGAGAGGCAGGCAGAGGAGGGTGCCTCCCTGCTGTAGATGTTGAGAGAACAAGCCCGGTGGTGGACTGCTCGCTTCCCATGCTGCAGTTTCTGGGCTTGACCTCCGTCGCAGGCAAGAGGGAAAAAGTAAAATATTGCAGCAAAGTGGGAGAGGCTGTGCACAAAGTTACAAATCAACAACTGTCAGAGATTTAGGACCTCTTATTACCTCTTAGGCCAGAGTTTTTCCTGGTAGTGACATTCTGGAAATCGTTCCTGTACCATGCATTCTAAGGTTTGCACTTAACTAATGTACACAGTATATGGAAACATAATTGATTATGAAATGTTTTAAACAGAAAACATAGTAGCCCTATAGATACTCCTGACTGTGCCATCCAGCTGAAATTATCTCCCCTAACAAGCCTCATTCCCGCCTTTAAACGTACAACTTTTTCCTTTCCCACGGACAGACCCTCTCTCCTGAAGATGTGCTTAACGTGGATTCTAGCTGGGTGCACAGTTTGCTTGAGCCTTGGCGTCATGGATGTCGGCTTGCAGCAAGTGGCCTCAGACTTGGGCACCTGCTGCTGGCCTCGTGAGCTGGTGGAGTTGGTGCGCGAAGGTGGGGCTGGAGCTCGGCCTCAGAAGGGCGCTGCCCTCTCCCGAAGTGCAGGGAGGGCGGCTACTGGGGGCTCAGCCTTCACCGTAACCAAACTTCCCAAGTTTCAGTCCTTCCCACCCGCAGGGCCACCCATAGGTGGAGGGAGTCTTGGGGGGGCCCCGCTTTCCCCTTATGGGTTCATGGGCTCTACCTTCAATCCCAAGGCTCTGGCTGCAAAGCACCCGTCACCCCAGATGTAGCCCCGCCCCGGGAACCTGCAGGGCCCGGCTTTGTGGCTTCCAGCGCCACGTCTGAACGGTACCAGCTCGGACCAGTTCTGGCTGGCTGGGACCCCTGGGTCTTCCATTGTGTTAAGGTTGTAAATGGAGCTGCCAAAAAAGGGAAAGGATTAAGGATCTACCTGTGCATTTGAACCGTATTTTAATGCTTTTTTGCCTTTGCAGGAGTGTTTTAACTGGAGAAATGGCCCCAGGGGAGGCAGTGGAGGAGGCGGGCCTTTGTGCTTCCAGGGTGGCTCCGGATCTGTCTACACTGGGTGGGTAAATAGGGTTAAGCTGCCCTCTAAATAACCGGATGCTACTGATAAGCGAAGTACCACTGGGCTATTGTTTTTATGGATTTTGTAGTTACAATTTGATAGTAAAATTCTACTTTAGTGTTACAAATTCTGTTATAGTTTCACTTCTAGAGAATTCATTTGTTAAATGAAAATATTTATCCAGCATTTGGGAGACTGAGGCGGGAGGATTCTTGTGAGTTCTAGACCAGCCTGGGCTATGAAGTGAGCTCAAGGCCAGCCTGAACTGTATATAGTGAGACCCTGTCTCAAAAAGACCAA
>PVKA01028762.1:0-12034 GCA_004027165.1 Ctenomys sociabilis
TGAAGGCCTTTTGGCCAGGTAACATCATGCGCATTTCCCCACTTGAATTGCTATTGAACAGGCTGAATCAAAATCAAAAGGCAACAGTGACTTCATAATATTTGGAATTCTGACTTCCGGCCAAATTTGCTCCTTGAGGCTGTCAGGTGACAGCAAATTAGAGCAAAATAATGATGCACACCCCTCACTGCAGGGAATGAGCTGGGACATTTTAATCTTTCATAAGAGCTTCAAGGCTTCATTTTGGCAATGTTGTTTGGTAGAGAACATAGCATCAATTTTTTTAAATGTTATGACTCATTTCCTAAAAGCCCAGCCGTGTGAGGACAAAATTGGAGCCTGTCCACCTCCCGAGAGCCAGAGCAGGAAGAGTAGGTGTCGGGGACCCAGCAAAGCCAGAAGTCTTTCAGGTGCATGGCATACCTGCTCCCACAGCGCACAAAACCAAGTTTCACTGCTTTCTCAGTGAGGAGCATGTTCTTCCAGCAGCACAGCCCGGCATTTCCATCTTCCATCTCTAGATGTTGCAGGTTCTAAAATAAAACCTGGCGAAGGTGCATAGTAAGCATGGGGGAGGGCAGCAGGACATGCCAGGCAAGAGAAATGTAGCAAGGTTGGTTTTAGTGTTTTGTTCTTTACGTCAAATCATAGACTGGTAGCATGTAAAGATGTGAAAATGGCAGGTATAATAAGAAAAGCAATGAAGGGTTCAAATTATACCCTTCACAATTACTTTGTAAATGCAGGGCTCGTCAGTTCTTGCTTATGACTCATCTCGATTTCTAGCTGTCAGAAATGAAAGATTCAGCAGGCTTTGCTGGAAAGATTTTTGGAAATAAGACCCTTTAATCTCTTTATTGAAATAGTGCTCCCAGTTCTCCTTTCCAGCCAGCCACATAATAAGAAAGATAAACTTATCAACAGAGCACTTTACTAATAAAGAGCACAGAGTTGCATGGGCCCAATGGTACTTTCTACTTAATAGCACTGTGCCTTCCATGCATGAGAAGAATGAGCCAATTAGCCTGAGCCCTTCCCGGTGGTGTCTGTGCTGGCAGTGGCCTGGCCCTGCAAGCAGCCTGTGGACAGTTAGTCACCTCTGGGAAAGAAACCTTTGATTGCTCAATTTCTCTTTTGCAATGAAATCATATACCCAATCAAAGAGAGGTTGTACCCTATTAAATTAACCAAACCAAAAGTAATTGGAAGATAAGTTGTTTTTGTATGCTGATTTTGGTGGATTAGAGAAGGCTTCCTCAAATAGTGCTTGAAATGGATTCCAAGATTAGAAACAGAGTTCTGATAGTGATTTCAACCCCTGGCAGACCACACAGGGACCTGCCACAGGATTCCCACCTGGCTAAGGCAGAAGGAAGCACTCCTGCACTTGCATGAGACAGCTGCTTAATACCTTCTCATCATACGCATCCAGCACTAGTGTGCTCCAGAGTGCGCTTGGCATTGAGCCACAGCTGTAAACAGACACCCACAAACACACATTAACCAGTATTTGAATGTATGATACCTCATTTAAACCTCATGCAGGTCTAGCAAAATCTTAGAGAAACAGATGGTGATATATACATGGCTTAGTTTAAGAGATGAAAGCATAGAAAGGTTAAACATATTTTCTTACCTTAAATATATTCATTAGAATTATAGGGCAAAATAAGCTGATCAGGGCCTGAGGATTTGGCTCAGCGCTAGAACACTTGGCTAGTGAGCTGGCAGCCCTGGGTTCAGGCCTTGGCACCAAAGAGGGGGGGAACCTCTCCCAAAATAAGCTGATCAACCACCAAACAAGCAAAACATTTAGAAGCACTTGAACTTAATATTTTTAAAAATATTTTAACATGCTTCAAAAGCATTTTAATTACAACCAAGAATAAGATTTGCAACTTCCACTCAGTTCTGTAGAGGAGAAAAGTAAGAGCCGGAAGGGCGTAATCAAAGCTGTCCTTAAAAGAATAGATACTGTCTGCAAATTCCAGGGGTTCCATGGACACAAACAGTAGGAAAGTACTGTTAGGCTTCTAGGTGGAGAACCTACTCATGGAATCAGCAGCACTCCTATGTGTCATTGATAGTAACTAGAAAACGTAGCAGTAAGAAATCCTATTCCCAACCATAATAATGTAAATTAACATTTACACTCAACATAATATTCATATTGAAATTCCAAGAAAGGGCTGCTGATGACCAGATACTTCCAGCACCCATGACAGCCAGTTAACAACAGTGTGTTAGAGAGGCTGCAAGCAGAGCCCTACAGGAACAGACTTGCAACTGGCTGTCGACATGCAGAAGGTCGAATCTAAGCCTGTGTCTCTCACCAGGTATTGAACTAAAATTTAAAAAAGTCAAAGAAACAAGTATTAACACAAAAACATTTGTTCTGCTACAAGACAGAATAGGAAAAACTCTTGAGGTCATAGGTATCGACTGGACTCTGGTTGCATAGGAAATGGTACCAAAAGTCAACAAATGAGGTTGTAGGGGCTGGGGAGATAGCTCAGAGATCTAAGTGCCTGCCTGGCAAGCACAAGGACCCTCAGTACCACATACAATGCTGGTCCTGCACTGTGCCAGCCACTGAAACCGGGTATGATGGCACACACCTGTGACCTTAGTGCTAGGGAAGCTGAGACAGGAGGATCACTACAAGTCTGAGCTGCATAGAGAGACACTGTACCAAATAAATAAATGAATGAATAAATAAATAAATCTTTAAAAAATGAGGTTGTGTCAAATTAAAAAGCTTCAACACAGCAAAAGAACCAACCAACAGAGTAAAAAAGCAAAGCTAAAAAGAAAAAAGTGCCAGCTAGTCCTCAGACAGAGGACTAATGTCTTGGATATATGAAGAACTCAAAGAAATTAGACCCCTCAAAAAATAAAAGATCCAAAAAATGAGCGAGCAAAATAGACACTTCACAGAAGTGTAAATGGCCAATAAATATATGAAGACATGTTCAACACCATTAACTATTAGAGAAATACAAATTAAAACAATACTGAAGAGAGCAAATCAGTCAAGCAATGGCCATGACTCATCCACATGGCTGACACTGACAAAGGACCTACAAACTGCAGTACAGGGTTTCAGGGTAAATCCTGAGGGGATTTGACTGACCTTGTCAGATACAGAAGGTATATTTCTTGTTATATAGATCTTGCTTTATCTTGGTCTTAACCGCCCCACAGAAAAATATAAAAATGAGATATACAAAGTAAAGCCTTACTAATATGCTGAGCTGTGAAAGGCTCAGGTCAACAACTTCTGACATTGCCAGTCCTACGGACAACTCACTACCATTATGGACTACTGGACTATATTGGATTATTTTGCTGAATTCATGTACCTCCAATATTTGAATGGCGATGGAATACCCACCTCTGATGAAACTAAACAAAAAAGGGGGATAAAAATGAAGGACCATTTTGTGTCTGTATATATACAAATTAGTTAGGATAGATATGCAACTACTTTCTCTTAATTCAATGAGAAGAAAGATTTGCACTAATAGTGTTTGGACAGGATATCATGTCTGCATCTTGTACTATGAATAACTACTACAAAGACAACAATATGCAATATGTTAATTATTGAAACTCTCCTATTAACCAATTTTGAAACTGTCTCATTGCTATTTGTCTCTCAATAAAATTAATAAAAAAAAAACACGCTGAGCCTGTGTCTGATCTATCCCAGACATAACCACTGTAATCAATAAATCCAATAACAAGTGATGGTGGAGCTGTGGGGGCAAAGAGACCCTTTTGCATTGTTGGTGGAGACGGAAAGTAATACAACCACTATGCAAGGGTGCCCATTCCTCAAAGAACTAAAAACAGGCTGAGGAGATAGCTCAGTGGTCTAAGTGCCTTCCCGGAAAGCACAAGGACCCAAGCTCGATCCCCAAGAATTCACGCCCTGCCAGCCCTGTGCCAAGATGGCAGGTTAAACTGGGCATGGTGGCACATCCCAGCACTGGGGATGCTGAGACAGGAGGATCACTATAAGTCTGGCTGTGGAATGAATGAGACCCTGCACCAAATAAATAGATAAAACAATTTTTAAAAGCCCTACGAATAGAAATTCTCATTGGCACAGCTATTCCCCATCTGGGTATCTTCCCAAAACAGTTAAAACCACCATATTACAGTGATCCATGCATACCTATGTTTACAACAGCACAGTTCATAATAGCTAAAGCTTGGAAGTGGCCTGTATGTCCAAGAACAGAGGAATGGATTAAGAAAATGTGGTATTTATACACAATGGAACACTACTCTGCCATGAGGAAAGAAAAACTTGAATTGCATATAGAAAATAGATGCACCTTGAGTCTATATATATTGAGTGAAATAAAAGCAGACACATGAGTTTAAATACCACGTCTCTCTTATATGAGAAATTCAAAATATAAATAAAGCATAAAATAAAGGATCGATAGTTGGAAGTAGGGAGATCTTTTTCAGATGGGAAGGGGCTCAAGACCTGGAGGGAGAGGGGAAAGGAGGGGATTACAAAAGGAACTGCGGTATGCTCTGTGTGCGCCCCAATGCCATGCAAGCCATGGAAGCCCTAGGTAGTGTAGAAGTGTACCAATAAAAAATAACCATTGTGTTGTCATCAGTGGAAAAAAATGGACTAGCACTGCTTTGTCTTTGGAAAATTGAATATTTTTATTGAAAAATAATGTTCTTATAGCACACACACTAATACACACATGCACAGACAGTTATAGACATAAGAATGAAAGAGCAAATCTTCAAAAGCTTTCTAAAGAAAAATATCTCTACGATCTTTTTTTTAAAAAATGTATTTAGTACAGGGTCTACAGGGTCTCACTGCACAGATCGAGCTCGAAGTGATCTCCTGTTTTCAGACTCTGAAACTCTGGGATTACAGGTGTGCAGTACCAGGCTCGGTCTCAGTCTTCTATGATCTTGATGTGAGAAAGAATTCTTACGCAAAGGATAGAAAGAACAACATGGATGGATTTAAACTTTTATACCATAAAGATACTTTAAAAAGTTTAAAAAAAAAAAAAAAGATACACTGCAGATTTGCTGAAAGTACAGCGAATGTAAGTAATTTTTTTAAAAAAATTGTTTTCTAAAATATATAAAATATTTCTACAAAATGTTTGAATAGGGATAGGGTGTAGATTAGATTATGTACTTTGCATCACAAGGCCTTTGGGTCAATCACCAGCACCAGAAAAAGCAAACAAAAAATAAATACTCAGAAAACAAATCCCTACCACCACCTTGGACAAAGGATACAAAAGTAGGTTGTTCCAGTTTCTGTCTGGAGGGTCCCTGAACCCCGTGCAACTGCAGGCGAGGCTGGGTTAGGGGGTGTTACAGCTGGCCGGCTGTAAGGAGGCAGGGCCTGGTAGGAAAAGCCAGGCCACGGTGGGTGTGATCAGGAAGGGCCGGTTCCTTCGTGGCCGCCCCTCTGGTTCTCCCTGCTTCCTGTCTGCCAGGCAAGAGCAGCCATCCTCTGCCATCCCCCGGGTGTGCTGCCCTGCTCAGGAGCCAGGGACCACAGACTGAAACTCACGTCCATGGGGCAGGGAGATGGCTCAGTGGAATAAGTGCTTCCCTGGCAAGCGCAAGGGCCTGAGTTCAATCCCTGGTTCCACCGAAGAAACTCGCATCCAGGCAACCCTCCCTGCCTTTTCAGCTGGAGTGCCGGGTGTTGCGTCCCAAGGATGACAAAGTGAGGAAGACGAAGGGGTCGGGAAAAGCCCAGATGACCCGCATGCATGCTGAAGGACCCAACGCTAGCCACTCGGAATCAGTGAAGCGCAAATTGAAACTCTGATCAGACCGGCAGGGGAGTTTGGAAGCTGACGACTCAGGGCTGATGAAGAAACAAAGCCGGAAAGACTCCAGCCGTCCACACACACAAGCCGGCACATAACTACAACGGAGGCTGAGAATGTGCTTCCCTGTGTGCGTGCCTGGGAAGAGGAAAACGAAATAGGATTTAAGGAACACGGGGCGTCCTCTCTGCCATATTGAACAAAATATTAAAATTTTGTAAACCTGGCTGATGGATTGTCTAACTTCAGGCCTTGCCAGAAATAACTCTCCGCAGAAAACCCACTCTCCTAGCTGAGGATGACACTGACCTCTTGCACTACCAGCGCACATTTTAAAACTCTCTGGGAATCAGGACCGTCATAAAGAAGGTCTAAGAGATTAGCATTACCAGACAATCTTATTAACAATACTAATCTTATTATTCTTCATACTGTACCATACATTTAAAATCTTCATAATTTTCGTAAAAGGGGGCAAATAACAATAGATAAATGATCTACCCTGGGTTACAGATCTCATAAACAAGAAATCAAACTACAACTGTTTCTATAAACCCTCCTGTCAAGAGATTCTTCTTTCAAGAGTCAAATATCCTTACTGAATCCAGATTATTTATTTAAGAAATATTTATTGAATTTGTATTATATTCCTGTCCCTAGGGAGGGAACAGACCAATGGCAAAGGAGACAGACACATAAATAAATTATCGCAATACAATGGACCATGAGACAAATTATGTATCAAGTGCTCTTAACCATCATAATCTGGTAATGCTAATCTCTTAGACCTTCTTTATGACGGTCCTGATTCCCAGAGAGTTTTAAAATGTGCGCTGGTAGTGCAAGAGGTCAGTGTCATCCTCAGCTAGGAGAGTGGGGTTTCTGCGGAGAGTTATTTCTGGCAAGGCCTGAAGTTAGACTTTGTTATGAACCTTGAGTCATGCTCAGCGTGTCAGAGCTTGCTAGGGAGGAGCTGCTACAATAGTACAGTCTCCTTTGACCTTGTGACTTCTCCTGAGGGGTTTGCTTTCCTACACCAAAGCGGAGTACAGAGAACCAAGCTCCCAATGGCAAAGACAGGGAACTGCTCAACGTGCTGGTGCTTAAGCTGCGTGCCCACTGCCCGGGCACAGAGGCCGGCGACTCTCCATGTAGGGTAAATCTGTTAATGATCAGAGATTACAGAGGCCGGGCACACTTTGCAGATTGTCTTCTCTGACCAAGAAAACAATTGTTTCTGATAATTAATCTTCTAATGGCTTCCTTGGTGTCCTTTATACAGGGTATCACTGAAAACTATGATTAGGCTTTAAAATTTAATTTATTACAGTAAAAAACACACTAACATCAACCCCTCAAAATACTCCCTCTCACTTTGAATGCGTAAGCCCATCATTCTGGCCACACTCTGAAGCAGTTCTGAATGTCTTCTTATGTGAGTGTTTTTAGTCATACCACGTGTCTTCCTTGACAGCTTGAATCTCTTTTCCTGACTATTTTGACTTTAAGAAAGAGCTATCAGGTGGATGCACCTCGTGTGCATATGAGCTGCCAACAGTAGCCACCGCATGTTTACATCACAGCTCACCAAGACGTTCTGGTGGGTCCCGTGACGTAGCTCACTCATCGGTCCAACACAGTTTTCAGTTTGGAATATAGTGGTCAGTAAAACACACAGCTGGGGAGGTAGACATTAAGTAACCAACAATACCTTGCACATGGATACATGTCTGGTAGAAGGACAGCGTGTACTGTGAAAGTAAGTGCACAATGCTGAGGATTTCAGTTTAGAATGGAAGGATTTGGGTGCCAGTTTGGGCTTGTGGTGGCTTGGATTAGGGAGGTTGTAAGGAAAAGACTAGATGTGCGTCATCTCCTTTGCTGGCTAAATTGATAGAACTTAGTGTTTCATAGATAGAAAAGTAAAAGAAGAAAGCCTGCCTGGGGGGATTTCTGGGCCTGAATCCTCAGCATAAATATTCTTCTTACACTTTCAGCAAAGTTTCTCTCATTTGTTATGAAAAGCAGCAACCGGTGTTTTGTGCTCCTTGTGTAGCCATTTGACACTTATGGGAGGGTTTGTTTCCTTTCCTGACCAAGGACTCACTGCCCAGAGAGTGGCTGCCAGCGCCCATGCTGCACCCCGTGCCAATCCCCCTCCTCTTCCTCACATGGGCACAAGGAGGCCACATCCGGACGACCAGCTCCTGCTTCGCTACTCCTCTGTGTAACCAGCTTGCACTCTTCAAAGAATAATTCTAAATTTCAATGTGTTACATTCCAGTTACATCCAAACAAATGAAAAAGGTGCACAATAAGCAGTTCTATTTCCACTCTGCATCCGGCTTGGCTTTGCTCAGAGTCTACACTGCTCTGCGATCATCAAGTGTCCTCCAGACAGGTCACTTGTGTGTGCACAAATGTCTCTTTCAGAAGTAAATGGAAGGATGCTATGCAGTGTGCCACGTGTTGTATTTTTATGTATATGGAAGGTCTTTGCACATCATCTTTTTCATGCAGCATATAACTTGATTTAATCAATGTAATTTATGTATCCTGCCCTGCACTGATGGGCATTTCTGTGGTTTCTGATTCTAGGCCACTACAAACAATGCTGCAATAAGTAATCTTTCATGACTCGTTCACACATAGGAAAGTAACTTTACAGAAAAATGTCTCTATGTGAAAGGTAGAATCACAAGTAGGTATATTTGTAACTTCGACATCACTTGCTATTATTTTACTTTATTTCATTTCATCTTATACTGAGACAGGCAGGAAAAGGGTCATGGTGACACCACCTGGTATCTGTGGCAGGGACCAAAAAGAGATTTTTTTTTTAATGGTACCTTAAATTTTATTTATTTATTTACTTCTTTTACTAGCACTATTTTTTTGTCGTATGGACAAAAGTAAAACAAAATTATAGAATAACAACAGTTCATGCGTTGTGTATTATCTTTAAAGTAGTTACTCAGAGTACAAGATGTGGGTGAAAAAATTCTGCAATCAATATTAGCAAAAACCTTCCTTTTCAATGAAGAGATGCTAGTAGCTGGGCATGATGGAGCAGGCCTATAATCCCAGTACTGAGGCAGGAGGATCATTGCAAGTTCAAAAACAGCCTGGACTACAAACTGAGCTCAAGGCCAGCCTGAACTGCATAGGGAGACCCTGTCTCAAAAAGACAAAAAGAAAGGGAGAGAGACAGACAGACAGACAGACAAACAAAGACAAAGAGACAGAGAGACAGGCTGGTAATATAACTCACCTACAGTCTTTCTCCTCTTCCTCTTCCCTCTTTTCCCAGCTACCCCACCCTTGTCCCTTCTTCCTTCTGAACTATTTCCTCCCATTTCACAATATGTATTGCACATTTTAGTCTGTATCTATTCTTTCAGTTTATCACACCAGGAAGAGAACACAACGTTGACACATGTGAGTCTGAGCTATTTCACCTGTGAGTGTGATCTCAAGTTGCATGCATCTATCCTCAGTTGTGGCTGAACAGTATTTGTATGTGTATCTACATCTTTTTCGTGCACTCTGCATTTGATAGGCATTTGGATTGTTTCCAGGATTTGGCTATTATAAATATCGCTGCTGTAAACATAGGTGCACATATATCACTGGGGTATGTTTTTAATTCTTCCAGGAACATACCCAAAAGGGGAATAGCTGGGTTGAATGGAACCTCTAATCTTAGCTTTTGAGGAATTGCCACACCGATTTGCATATGGATTGCACTAGTCAGCCTACACTCCACCAACAGTGGAGAAGGGCTCCTTTTTCCCCACAGTCCCTCCAGCATTTGTTGTTGATTTCTTCTTTCTTTCTTTCTTTCTTTCTTTCTTTCTTTCTTTCTTTCTTTCTTTCTTTCTTTCTTTCTTTCTTTCCTCTTTCTTCCTTCTTTCTTTTTTTGTCCTAGGGGTTGAACTCAGGACCTTGAGCTTGCCGGGCAGACGCTCATGCTGTTGAGCTGTCTCCCCAGCCCTGATTGGTTGTTTTCTTGATGATAGCTGCACTTTCTGGAGATAGAATTTCAATATTATTTTAATGTTCGTCCCTTGACTGACCAATGATGTAGAATATTTTTTGATATATTTATTTTCCATTTGTATTTCTTCATCTGAGAAGTGTATATTCCTCTCTGATGCCTGCTTTTGCATTGGGTCTTTGAATGTGAGGGCTCAGATTTTTTCAGTTCTTTATATGTTCTCAATAGTAATTCTTTGTCTGAAGAACAGCTGGAAAACGCTTATTCCCACATTGTGTGTTGCCTGCACTCTGATAGTGGTTCCTCTTGCTGTGCAAAATTTTTTTAATAAGATGAGATCCAAGTTGTTTATTCTTTCAAGTATTTCCCCTGCAGTCTGGATTGTTTTCATCAGCTCTCTGCCAACACCTATGTCTTCAAGATTTCTACCTGCTTTCTCTTCCAGCAAAGTTTGTATTTTTGTTTTAATATTTAGATTTTTGATCCATTTGATTTAGGTTTAGTGTATGGTAATAGATGTGGCTGTAGGTTTAGTCTTGGGCATGTACATGGCCAGTTTTTCCAGCACCATTTACTAAAGAGGCTGTCTTCCTGTCAGTAAATATGTTTGATCCCTTTGTCAAAGATAGGGTGGTTGAGTGTGTTTGGAGCTGCAGATGTATCTCCTAATCTGTTCTGCTGATCATGAGGTCTGGTTTTTTGCCAGTGCCATGCTGATTTTATCACAGTAGCTTTGTAATATAATTTCAAGCCAGAGATTGTGATATGCCCTGCTCTGCCTTTGTTGCCAAAATTGCTTTAGCTATTCTAGGTCTTTTCTGGTTCCAAATGAATTTTAGGCATGTTTTCTATAGTTCTGTAAGGCATGTTAATGGTATTTTGACTGGGATTTTTAATAAATCATATGGCCATTTTCACAATGTTGGTTCTTCCTACTATGAGCAAGGGATCTCTTTTCATTTTCTGAAATCCTCTTCAATTTCCTTTTTCAAAGTACTGCAATTTTCAATATGTAGATCCTTTACCTCCTTTGTTAGGATAATTACTAAAGATTTCATTTTATGCTATTTTGAAAGATATGTTTCCCTAATTTCTTTCTCTCTCAGAAAAATTGTTATTTGTGTACAGGAATTGATATTGACTTTTGAGTGTTGACTTTGTACCTAGCTACACAACTGAACTTGGTTATTAGCTCTACAAGTCTTTTGATGGAGTTTGGGGAGTCTTCTATGTAGAGAATCACGTCATTTTTGAATACTGATAATTTAAATTCCTTCTTACCTATCCTTATTCCTTTTATTTCTCTCTTGTCTAATTGCTTTGGCTAATTTTTCCACAACTGTGTTGAACAAGAGTGGTGATAGTAGACATCCTTGTCTCATTCCTGATTTTAGAGTGAAAGCTTTCAGTTTTTGTAAATTTCATGTGATGTTGGCCATTGGTTTGTCACAGATGATTTTTATCAGATTGAGATAAAAAGCACCTATTCTGATTTTCTAATAGGGTTGTTTTTTTATTTTTATCATGAGTCAGTGCCAGATTTGTCAAAAGTTTTTTTCTTCATATATTAGATGATCATGGTTTTTGTATTTGATTCTATTGATATGTGATATATTATATTTATTTATTTACATATTTTGAACTATTCCTACACTCCTGGGGTGAATCCCACTTGATCATGGTGTATAATCCTTTTGAAGATTTGCTACATTTTGTTTGCTAGTGTATTGTACAGGATTTTTGCATCTATGTTCATTAGGAGATTGGCTTGTACCTCTTTTCTCAGATAGGTCCTTCCACAGTTTTCTATCAGGGTAATTGTTGCTTCTAAGAATGAATTATAGAATATTGCTTCCTTTTCAGTTTCATTAAAGAGTTTGAAAAGGAGTAGTATTAGATCTTCCCTAAATTTCTTGTAACATTCAGCAGTGAATCCCTCAGGGCCTGGGCTTTTCTTTGTTGGTAGGTTTTTAATTACATCTTTGATTTCATTGATTGACATTGTTTTATTTAGGATTTTTATATCTTCTCAATTCAGCTTGGTAATTCCTAGGAATTTGCCCATTTCTTCTATGTTTTCTATTCTATCAGAGTAAAAATTCTTCAAATAGGTACTAGTGATCTTCCTAATTTCCACAAAATCTCGTGTGACTTTACCTTTTGCATTCCTAATTGCTTGAATTTGAGTTCTTTCCTCTTT
>PVKA01028762.1:12134-29132 GCA_004027165.1 Ctenomys sociabilis
TTTTTTTTTTTTTTTTTTTTTTTTTTTTTTTTTTTTTTTTTTTTTTTTTTTTTTTTTTTTTTTTTTTTTTTTTTTTTTTTTTTTTTTTTTTTTTTTTTTTTTTTTTTTTTTTTTTTTTTTTTTTTTTGTCTTTTTGAGACAGGGTCTCACTATGCAGCTCAGGCTGGCCTTAAGCTCACTTTGTAGCTCAGGCTGGTCTGAAACTCACAACAATCCTCCTGCCTCAGCCTCCTGAGTACTGGGATTACAGGCATGAGCCACCACTCCCAGCTTGTACTCTTTCAAAGAACCAATTCTTTTATTCATTGATTATTTGTAAGGGCTGGGAGTTGGGTCAGTGGAATAAGTGCTTCCTGGCAAGTGCAAGGGCCTGAGTTCAATCTCCAGTTCTGCCAAAAAAAAAAAAAATGCTGACTATTTGTATTGTTTTCTTAGTCTCAATTGCATTAATTTCTATACTGATCTTTATAATTTCTTCTCTCATATGAGCTTTGGGTTTGATTTGTTCTAGTTTTCTAAGAGTTTGAGATTCAACATTAAGTTGTTTATTTGAATTTATTCTGTTTTCCTGATGTGAAATCTTACAGCTATAAATTTCCCTTTTTTGACTGCTTTCATTGTGTCCCATAAGTTCCAATTGATTGCATAAATTGTGTAATTCTTTTCTTCAATTTCCTCTGCAACCCATTGGTTGTTCAGAAGGAGGTTGCTTAATTTTGCCATTGATTTCCATTTTTATTGCACTATGATCAGATATGTGTGGGATAAATTCAATTCTTTTGCATTTTCTTGAGCATGTTCTATGGACTAATGAGAAGAATGTGTATTCTGATTTGCAGGGTGGAATTCCCTGAGGGCATCTACTAAATTCATTTGATCATAGGCTTTTTTTTTTCTTTTTCTTTTTCTTTTTTTTTTTTTTTTTTTTTTTTTTTTTTTTTTTTTTTTTTTTTTTTTTTTCAGAATCCAGGATTGAACTCAGGCCCTTGCACTGGGCAGGGAAGCACTTATTCCACTGAGCCATCTCCCTGGCCCCTTCTTTTTGTTTTTTAAAAATTATTTATTTATTTATTTATTTACTCTGACAGGGTCTCACTATGCAGTTCCGATCCATAGTGATCCTCCTGTCTCAGCCTCCCTAGTACTAGGATTACAGGTATGCACCACCACTCCTGGTTTTGGTGGCTGGCACAGCACACACAAGGTTCCAGGGCCAGCAGAGTGTGCAGTACCAGGGATCAAACCCAAATCCTTGCTTAGAATACTAAGCTACCTCCCCAGCTTCACAGCCTTGTTTTAATTCTGATATTTCTTTGTTGATTTTTTTGTCTGGTTGATCTATCTAATTGGACATTGGGGTACAAAAGTTACCCACTCCAATAGTGCTAGTGATTATTTGATTTTTCATGTCCATTGATTTTTGTTTTTATTTAGTTGGATGTAGCAGCATTTGATGCATATATCTTTATGATAGTTATCTCTTCTTGTTGTAGTCTCCCTGTCTCAGTTACTTTTTCCTCATTCCTGGGACAAAATACTGACATCCAAAATTAAGGAAGGAAAGATTTATGTAGCTCACAGTTAGTGGAGATTTCAGTCCATACTTGGTTGGTTCCAAGGCAGAGTGACACATGGCAGAGAGCAGCTGTCATGGAGGCAAAAACAGCAAAGAGCAAAGGGAGGAGCAGTGGCTGCAGAAGCTAGCAAGCCCCTCTCCCTTCCTTCTGTTGGATACAGATTACCCACCCCAGGGCATATGTAGCACTCACCCCCATAATCCCAGCATTGGATCATGAATTAATCACAGACTCTAGAAACCTGCCCCAGGACTGCATAAGGCTTTGAGGGGACAACTAGACACAAACCGTAACACTTCCCTTACCAAGTATGTAGTGACCCTTTTTGTCTCTTTTTAACAATGTAGGTTTGAAGTTCATTATTGTCTGGGAATAGAATAGATACTCCTGACTTTTTTCTGGGATCCTGTCTCATAGAGTACTGTTTTCCATCCTACAGCCTTCAATCTATGAATTTCTTTTTGAGTTAAGTGTGTTTCTTGAATGCAGCATGTCGTTGGATCTTGTTTCTTTTTTATTTTTTATTTTTTGAAAGATTGATTGATGATTGATTGATTTGGCACAGAGTCTTGCTACACAGCTCAGATTCATAGTGCTCCTCCTGTCTCAACAACCCTAGCACTGGGATTACAGAATGTGCCACACTCCTCGTTTCAGTGGCTGGCTCAGCTTGTGGTCAGCACAGCATGTGGTACCAGGGATCGAACCCAGGTCCTTGAGCTTCCTAGGAAGACACTTAAACCCCCAAGCTATTTCCCCAGCTGGATCTTGCTTTTTTTTTTTTTTTTGTCTTTTTGAGACAGGGTCTCACTATGCAGCTCAGGCTGGCCTTAAGCTTACTTTGTAGCTCAGGCTGGTCTCGAACTCACAACAATCCTCCTGCCTCAGCCTCCTGAGTGCTGGGATTACAGGCATACACCACCATGCCCGGCTCCTTGGATCTTGCTTTTTGATCCATTCTGCCAGTCTATTTCCTTTGACTTGTGAGTTAAGGTTATTTACATTGATAGGTACAATGGAAGTGTATTGGCTACTTTATTCCTGCTATTTTCCTATTGTTTACTCCCTACCTTTCCCTTCTTTCCTAATGTCATGGAAATACATTATTTTTTCCATCAGTTTTAAAAGATAGTTTTGCAGGGTACATCAATCTGGGTCAAAGCTTGTCCTTTTTTAGGGTTTAAAATACCTCATTTCAAGGTCTCCTTCGTTTGAGGGTTCATGCTGAGAAGTCTGCTATGATTCAGATGGGCTTTCCTTTATAAATAATCTGTTTTTTTTTTTTCTAACAGCTTTTAATAATCTGTTCTTTTTGCTGAATTTCCAGGATCTTGTTTACTATGTGTCTTAGTTTATTTTGTTCATGGCTGTTTGGAGTTCCATATGCTTCATTCATTTGTATGTCAATTTCTTTATTCCTGCTCAAGAATTTTCCTTCTGTTACTTGTGTGAAGAGTTCTTTTTTTTTTAACGTCATTTGTGTAGTCTCCAGCTTTCTCTTTGACCCAATCAATCTTATGTTATTCTTCTTTGCTTCATCTTACAGATGTTGGATTGATTTTTCATGGTCTCTTGCTGTTTTTTAAAATACCTTTCTTTTCATGACTACCAGCTGCAATTCTGCCTTCAAGTTATGATACTGTATCCTCACATTCATTTAGTTATGTACGCTCTCAATGGAGGTTTTAATTTCTTTGATTTCTGTTTTATGGTTTCACTTTCCTTCCTAAGTTGAGCATTTGTGGTTTCCATCATTTTCCTAAGCTCTTCTGTTTTATCTGTTTCGATTCTAATATCTAGTTTAGAGCATTGTTTATTTTTGTACCTAAGAAATCACTTTTCCTTGAGCCTTTCCTACTTGTTTGCTTTGTTTTGTTTTCACTTCTTTTGCTGTCGTGCTGCTTTTTACTCATTGCTGGGACAAAGTACCCAACACCCAAAATTAAGGAAAGAAAGGTTTATTTAGCTTACAGCTAGCGGAGGTTTCAGGCCATACTCAGCTGGCTCCAAAGCAGAGTGGCACAAGGCAGAGGGCAGCAGTCCATGGTGGCAGAAAACAGCAAAGAGCAGAAGGACGAGCAGCAGCTGCGGCACCTGTCGATCCTCTCCTGCCTCCCATGCTGCCTGCGAAGGCTGGAGCTCCTCCAGGGAAGTGGCACAGCTGCCGAGATGAAGCCCCTCCCCCCGGAAGTGGTGTGGCAAATCCTTCTTCAACTCCCTTTTATATCCTTTTTCTACTTAGTCACTCTAAGGACTAAGGTGGGGAGGGTTTCCACACCCTAGGGCATGGAATTGCTGAGCCAATCCCACAAGCCTTTTACTTTCCAAGGTGACACAATGTATCAACCGCTACATTTGCTATCATTTCAGAAATGTCCAGGGTTTGGCTTCCAATTTCCTCTATCTCACTATGCTGTAGGGTTTTCCTGCATGGGCTAGGAGTCTGGGGTTGCATCTTGCCTCTGTGTCTTATAATTTTCCATTTTCCCTTCTTTAAAAATTTTATTTTCTTAGTGATGCTCACCCATTTGTTATGGTGGTAACCTTATCACTAGTATAGAGGCTTCCCTAGGCGATGACTGTTCTTCAGGGATGTCTTCCAGGTATAGGCGGTTCTTTATGTCTATTCCAAGAACCTACTTTCCCAGTTTGCTAAGGATGAAGAGTTCCTGTTAGGCTCAGCATTCACTCCTTTGGCATTGGACTATGGTGGTGATTATGACCCCATATAGTTCCAGTGTTATCATACGAGGGAGAAAAACTGATTAGAACATGTATGGTAGCATCCAAGATAAATCCCAGAAGTATACCACACACTCCAGCCAAGCTTACTGTGGGATTTATGCAGGCATGGAACCATCTGGGCCTCGGGGTCGGGGCTGGGGCTGGCCTTCTGCTGGTGGAGTTCTCTGGAGCCCTTCTGCATAGAATGGCGGACTTCCCTGCTTTCCTCCTTCGCGTCGTGTGCCAAAGCTCCATGGTGGCTCACCTAACTTACCAGCTGCTGGCCCCTCACTGTCGCTTCAGCCTTCCCTGTGTTGCTGGCCTCGCCTGGGGCTGTGGGGGTATCTGCACTGAGACCTGGTCTCACTGGAGGTTTGCCACCCCCAGCATGTGTGCACCATGCCAGGGCCCACTTGGCCTGGTCTGGTGAGCTGCTCTACCCATTGTAGGCATGGCACCTCTCACCCTTCTTATGCTAAATCCTTCCTTATGTTGACTCGTTAGGGTCTCTGTTTCCCAGTGGGTGGATCTGGGCGCAAAGACTGGGGTGCCTCCCAAACTCACCTCCTGAGGCTTGAGCTTACATGACAATGCCAGAGTCTTCAAACACTCCAGTCTGTTGTCTAGAAAGTCCCAAATGGCCAGCCTGTACCCACTGCATCCTGGCCTCTGATTGTGGCCGTGGCCAGAGCTAGGAGTGTTCCTAGGTGCCAGGAAGAGGGCCAAAACAGTATCCCAAACACGAGAAATTCTGCCTCAGGAGCGCCACGAGGCAATGTGCATCCTCCTTGGAAGCAGAAGCAGGAGTGATGCAAATATTTGTTCTTTACTTTAGAGAGCTTGTCCCAGTACTTCCCACCCTCTGCACTGATGCTGCACTGTTGGCCTGAGGCACAGCCCTCACTCCCTAAAGTACCAGCTTCTTACTAACTTCCCCAAGATACTTAAGCATCTCATTCATCTTGTATGCTTATCAAGAGATACAGCAGACTGGCTTGGTGATGTTTTCTCCACCTTCCCAGAACTAACTATCTCAGCAAAACTACTCCTTGCCCAGGTGATTTCCTATATCTCAGAAGAATATGCTCTGATCATTAATTTATCTGTTATTCAACTTAAATTCTACCCCCTTGATTACTCACACAATTTGCAATGGCACAACTCCCAATAAGCCCATCATGAACTGAGTATCATACACTGAAAATTCATTTAGTGCATCCAGCCCACCAGAGAATCAGCTGTTCACCCTCAATATTGTGTGGAGATGTGGCAGTGCCAGGTTATATCATATTGAAAATCTCTATCTCAAAAAACAATCAAATTTCAAAGTACAAGCCAGTGGTGCTGATATTACATGCCTGTAACACCAGCACTTTAAGGCCAGCTTGGGCTATGTAGTAAGTTTGAAGCCAGCCTGCACTACACAGGAAAAACTTTTTTAAAAATTTGAAGCACAGTTTTCCTGCTCTTACTACCATAAAGTCAAAACCCATAAGTTCAGCCACCCAGAATCTGGTCCTATCTGAGCCCAGCAACTTCTGGAAGGCTTGGTCTCTTTCTCCCTGGGCTTGCAGATCGCTTGTGTTGCAACTGAACCCTGCGATGGGCTCAGGGGAAGGAGAAGTGTTAGGTCCTCCCAACTGCAGCCCTCCCAACCTAAAGAGAACACTCCTACAGACCCCCACTCTTCTCAGGAGGGAAGCACCTCAGAGATTAAATAAACCTGTTTGTCAAGATGGCTCCCAGGCCTGGTTCTCAGGCTTCCAGGAAACCCTGTACATTTATAGAACGGCACTCTGTAAGTCAGCAAGTGCTACTCGCTCCCCCTAGGGGCTCCCTGCCAGGGGCGCTGAACCCACCAAGGCACCCCTCCCATGCCTAAACTTGCATATAAAGCTTGTTTATTTCCTCTGTTCATGGTCAACAATTTGGGGAGTGGCTGAAGCTGGAAATTGATTATATGTGGGAGAACAAAATAAGGCCAGAGTACCTACAGCAGTCAAGTTACCTGTTTTGAGAAGTGCCTTCCCGCCTGGACATTGTGGGCTATTAGTTGCTAGGCAACCTTGTGTCTCCTGATACCAACTTTGCAAAGTATAAATAAATGGCCCTACTGTTATTTTGGAGCCTTTTGCCAATCAGGCATTGGCCACCACCTGGCCTCAGCTCTTATCTCTTGTCTTTATTTTTTAAATCCTTTCACCATTTTCTCCTGGGAACCACTGAGAGACCAACAAATTCCTATACAGCAGCCTTCTTGCCTTTGACCTGGCTGTACCCAGTCTAAAGTAAAGATATTGCTGTTTGCTTCAAGCCCACCTGCCCTAGTGGTCTGTCTCTCCTCAGGATCTAGTCTGACGAGAAGGAAATCATTTCTCCAAGGGAAAACATCCCTGTATTAACTTCAGAAACAGTGTGTGCAAACCTTTAACCTATTCAGTGAGCCTTTCTGTCAGCCCTTAGGGGTCAGAGGAAATCTGGGGAGCAAGAGTATGTGCACCCCCAGTTCTCATTTGAGTCCCAGGCTCTCCATCCATCTCAGGCAGGACTGTGACTCTGACCTAGCCCACTCAGGAAGACGCGGAATCATGCTTCCACTGCAGCACTGCTATGCTGTGCCTGAAGTTCTGGGTCCCGGCCCCAGGAGGTCTGGATTCAGATCCCCAAGGGGGTTCTGGCTTTTCCATTTTGTCTTAAAATGGCAGTTCCCTACCTTTGGTCTTGTGTGCTCTCTCTCTCTTAGTGAAGCAGTAACAGTATTTCATTCCACTGTCCTTAAACAGCTATTTCCTGGACCCTCTGCATGCCCAAAGTATTGCACCCTCCGGCATGCTCCCATCCGCCAGAGACTCCTGCCCAATTCTTGTAGTCAGCTCTCTCTGCCCTCTCAGACTCTCTGCCAGCAGGGAATATGACTATCGCAGTGTGATTCTGGCTGTTGCTGTGTAGTGGGGAAAGTGCAGCAGGGTAGACGGAGAAGTTGGACTGAGGCCTCCCCTCAGACAGCTCTGGAGCCAGCTGGGCCTGCCCTGTCAGAGGTGCCACGCTTTGGGGCTTGGGGCTGCAGCAGCTTGTTATTGCCTTGAGAACAGTTTGGCTGAGATAGTTGGGGGCGTGGGTGGCAGGTCTGAAGTGTGTGTGGTAGGGGGAGTAGTTCGGTCCAGACCTGGGGATCTGAGGATATGTGACATCTACCACAGAGAGATGACCAGACACAACCAGCCTGGGATGCAGGAATACCAGGAATAAAAATGAAGCAATCTCAAACACATTAGAATGTTTGGTCACTTTAAATGCATTGGTCTTGAAACACTAAAGAATATGACAGGTGTGCCAGTTACTATAGGAGACTCTTCCAGGTCCTCGTCTCAATCCAGGAAACCAATATTTGTAATCCCAAAGTTATGCTATTGAAATCCCATCAAGGTGATTCCAACCTACCACTTTCCATGTGACCTACAGTGAAAATGAAGACATTAAATTATATTTTTAATCACTGGAGAGTCGAGGGGCTCCAGGTCCAGCCACAAAGATGGTTTTCCGGAACCACGAGGGTGACCCAGGGCCTCACCCAGTTTTATTCAGTGGAGGAGTGGCTTCAGGATTGATTGAGAATTGTGGGAAGTAGGTGAGTACTGTGAGCTGAGCTAGGTGGGTGGCCTACATTCACCTCTGCCATGTGCAGAGAGGATATGCAGAGAAAGTAATCTGCGTTATGCTGTTGAGATAGTATCTAATGTTCTGGGGATCTGGTGCTTCAGTTCTGATGTAATCTTTCAACCCCCAGGAGGTCATAGCCTCTGCCTCGAGGCTCGATCCCAGCTGGCAGTGTGGAGCATTGGCTCTTCATCCTGTCTACCTGGCTCACATTAAAAAGCAGCAGGTTTACCAGGGAAACACGCGTGCCACCTTCAAAGGCTATCACACATTGCTTAAGGCCAACTGAAGGATAAATAGAGGTCCTAGCCAGCTCTGTACATAACAATACAAGGAAATAGGATCAGGCTCAGTTAAAATGGAGACAGTCGCTCTTCTTTCAAGGAGAGCTGCTCAGGTGGTCCTCCACAGGAATTATAAGGATTGTTGTGAGTTCGAGACCAGCCTGAGCTACAAAGTGAGCTTAAGGCCAGCCTGAACTGCATAGTGAGACCCTGTCTCAAAAAGACAAAAAAAAAAAAAAAAATAATTTCTTGATAATGATGATTGTAATTGATAAACTATAGTCACTAGATGAACTACTGGGTCCCTGGCTAAATACTAAGGTGTAACCTCACTCCCCAAAACTATGGAATATCTGTGACTGTATTTGACATAATGCCCAGTGGGTCACCAAACAGTAATATTAGTATCTCTTAGATCAGTTCCCTGAGGTAGAAACTGAGTAGAAGCATAAGGAGGGATGATGGTTTGCAGACAACAAAGTAAAGTAAAATAAAATGGGGCCCCCTTAGGTCTTCTAACTAATCCTGAATGGGGGAAAAAAAAAAAAAAAAACTTTACTAGAGACATTGCCCTGAGAAGCAAGCCCAAGTCAGGGGTAGAAAAAAAAAGAAAGAAAAGAAAAACAAACAAACGAACTGCTAAAGAAAGCTATTAAATAGTTCTGGGACTTGCACCAAGAGACCAGAAAAAGAGCTGACAGGCAGGACCCAGAGAGAAAGCCAGGTGCACAAACAATGACCGCACTCCCAGTACAATATAGGTACTCAAGGGGGTGCTGACCAACCTTTGGGCAGTGTGTACTCATACACTTGTACATGTGTGTCCACCCTAGGGTCATTACAGAGCACAGTGGATACCCACACTCCCCCTGGTAACCCTAAGCTAAATAAGAATCAGGTACCCCTTGCTAACTAGCTGCCCCCATCAAAGACAAGGCCTTGCAGGTAGGACAAGGACAAGCAGACAGACAGACAAAAAGCAGCTGCACACAGGCCCCTAGAAAGAACCTTTAGGCAGAGCCCATGCAGTGATGGCAAGTTCTGGGGGGAGGGGAAAGGCTTTCACCTCCCCCATGAAAACAGCTGGGAACAGAGGGTCACGGGCTCCTCCCTCTCAGCCTCTCTTGTCAGGGTAGCTATCTTCTCCTTTTCCCCTTTACAACTAAAGTGTCTGCCTTTCCTTAAGCTCAGTCCCTCTGGCTTATTGTTGGGCCAAGCAGCTCCTGCAGGGCTGCTCAGACAGCAGAGCAGTGTGCTTACCTCCCAGGTGCAGCAGAGCTGCTCAAGTTAAGCCACAACAAGGAAAGAGCAAGTCCTAGACCAGGCTGGTGCTAATGACAGCATCTGAAGACCTGGGGACCACAGGGCAAAGGAGGGGTCTTCCATGAAGTATTGATCTGGTGACTAGGGCCGGCCCTGGGAGAGGCCTTGCAGGGCTGCAGGAGATTCTGATGCAAACGACACCTACCTCCATCTTTGTTTTAGCCCAGTAAATTAATCAATTTCTATCACCCATTATGATTTAAGTTTCTTAGAATTAACCAGTAGAGAACTCACAGCTGATGTTGCATTTCAAATAAATAACAAATAACTTTTAAGTATATACATGTCTCACGGAAACATAAAATTATAATAGCATAAATATATAATGCCAATATAATGTTGTAATAGTGTGATGAACTATAAAGCAGGACATTTCAGCCAATAAGTGGCTGCAGGAAAAGGTGGTCCCATAAGATTATGTCACTTAGTGACATCATAGCTGTTTTGGTTTGTGTGACATACTCTCTGGTGTTCCCACAAACAGGAAACTGCCCCATGATTCATTTCTCACAGTAATCCTGTTGAAAGGCAGTGCATAACCATAATATTGGCATACATTATGTGATAAAATTAAATACTGTCATATAACTTAACTGCATTACTTATTAATAATAAAACATATTTTTGTTCATTTGAAACTCAAACTAAAGTGAACGTCCTGCATTTTTATTCTTTCACTGATCAAATGGCCTTTATTACAGGAAGGAGAAACGTTAGGAGGGGCGGGGCTAGCAGTAGGTGAGCATTGACTGCGAGCCAGACCAAGTGATAAGCTTTCTTTTTTCTTTTTTTTTTTTTTTTTTTTTGGCAGAACCAGGGATTGAACTCTGGCCCTTGTGCTTGCCAGGGAAGCGTTTATTCCACTGAGCCATCTCCCTGGCCCCAAGTGCTAAGCATTTTACATGCTTCATCTACCTTAAATTCCACAGAAGCCCAGGTAGTCCTGATTTCATGTTTACAGTAGGTAAAGCTCAGAGAGGCTCAGTGACTCGGAGAAAGCAGCCTCCCTAAAAAAGATGAATAATTATTCAAACCATGTTGCCTCTGTTTTCAAAACCCAAACTTTTGGACATTGAGAAAAATCCAGTTCATTTCTAATCGTGTCCCGGACGAGCGCAGCAATGACGCTCCTGAGCCCTTTCTGCACAATTTGCATTTTGAAACCGTAGATGCCTCCTGGTGCCCGGCCTAGATGCTTTGGGGGCCTCATCTCAGCAGCCTGGAATGAGAGAGACAAGTTGATGAGAGCTGTGGCTGGGAATCGGACCATTTTGTTGGGAAGGGGGATTTCAGCCTGCTGCGGGATGGACCGTTTGTAGCCACGGATGGCACGGTTTTCGCTTGGGCTGCGGTTTGAATGTGCCCCACCCCCACCCTGCGAGCTTTATTTGTTATATCCGCCTGCGCAGTGATCAAGGAAAGTTTCAGGCACACAAAAGCAGAGCGGACCACCTGTAGCCCGCCCGCGGCTCGCCCGACCGTCCCGCGACTCGCTCTGCTGCTCCAACGCGCGCCGCGAGCGGGCAGCAAAACTGACGTCCTTCGGAAGGCTTTCGCGCAGTGCGGAACCGACCGGTGCCCCTCCGTGGCCCGAGCGCTGCGGGTGCGCGGCTGCCTGCCACAGCCACGGGGGTCCCGGCAGAGCCCGCGCCCGCGGAGCGGGGTGCGGGAGGCCGGCTGGAGCTGAGCGTGCGGTGAAGGCCCCCGGGGCCGCGCTCCTCCCCCGGTTCCTGCCTTCATCCGGGCGGAGCAGCTGCTCCGTCAGGCCCTCACGGGTCAGGGACCAGCTCAAACGACACCTCGGCCCGATTCGCGCTTGAATGTGTCAGTGTAACAGCCCTTTGCTTGACTCATTAACCTCTGAGTGCGGTCTTTGACATCATTATTGAGTTAATTTTTTTCTCTGATTGAAAGGAGCGCTCAAGGGATGTAAACTGATAAGAGAAAACCTGTCCAGCGCTCCAGCTTTGTCCTAGCGCTTACAAAGCGCCACAGCTACTCACGCCTTATGCACACACGCCAAGTAACAAAGAAACACAGGGTAACGCCCGTACCTTCCTTTTTGAATTACATTACCGTTGGAACCAACCCAGTTCTCTATGTGACAATAACGAAGTGTGGGTCTTATGTCTTTAACGAATTCACTTTTCAATTCTTCTCAACTGAAAATGCAACTTCAAATTCCAAGGACGGGAACCAGAAGGAGATCTGATGGAAACCGAACATAGATTCAGTCAGGTCGGGAAGCGAAATGATGAGACGCACGCAAGTCCCCTTCACGCTGCCTTGTCACTTCCCCCACAGAAGAAAGAGTGGCCACGACCTCCGCACCAACAGCACAGAGCAGCGCTGCCATTCCGTGCTTGATACAGACAGAGTTGTTCCATTTATACACTCCTTGCTGTCCAGCTTCTTCCAAGCAACATTACATTCATGAGATTTCAGGGTTGCCAAGTTTAAAATAAAACTTGTCATTAAGTTATATATACTCAACACTTAAAAATTACAGACCATGCCATCATTTTAAACTACTCTTTTTTTTGGGGGGGTGGAGATGGCTTTTGGTACTGGGAATCGACTCAGGACCTTGTGCTTGCCAGGTAAGTGCCATTGAGCTCTATCCCCAACAGTTACATTACCTTTAAAAGTGTATGTGTGTTTTTGCACAATTAGTCAATGTTATAAACTTTTATAAAAATCTTGTCCCCTCCTTCCCAAAAGATCTTGTTTTTTTTGGACTTTTTAAAAATTAATCTTTCTTAGCTTGGCTTATTTTGCTGATTATTAATCCACCTTCATCAAAAGTTAATCCATAGTTCCAAATGCGGCATTTCTATAATAAGATACATATAAGAATAAGCCACAGACATTTTCCACTAGTAGCTGGCAGCCACAGAAGTGGCTGTAAGCCAGGTGTGGTGGCTCATGCCTGTAATCCCAGCACTCGGGAGGCTGAGGCAGGAGGATTGTTGTGAATTCGAGACCAGCCTGAGCTACAAAGTGAGCTTAAGGCCAGCCTGAACTGCATAGTGAGGCCCTGTCTCAAAAAGACAAAAAAAAAAAAGAAGTGGCTGTATCGTCCACCCTGCTCGCACAGGGTTACCGGCATCCATCAGAGGAAGAGTTGTGGCCTTGCCCACAAATGTGTGTATATCAGGCTGGGCCAAGAGCAAGGCTTGCTTGTTCCCACCTACCTCATTCTGAGCATGAGTGCAAATATTTTTTAAAGCATCCACCCATCTCATAAACTGCCAGTATCCATGGGAACCTCCACTCTTGGCAAGACATTGCTTGGATTTGTGGCTTAAATAACCACGCATAATGTAGAGCACAGGTGACAGTCACATAAGTTTACGTACCACATCTATACAAGCCATGCCCAGTATTGCTCTGAAGTACACTTTAAAAAAAAAATTTGCTGCTCATTTCAATGTTTAAAATTGTACTAAAATACACTACAATTAAATGTACCACCTTGACCATTTTTTCAGAATACAATGTCATGCGGTTACATTCAGAATACTGTGCAAACATCACCACCATCCATCTTCAGATTTCTTTCTGTCTTGCAAAACTGAGACTGTTCATTAAAAAACGGATCCCCATGGGGCATGGTGGGGCACACTTCTAATCCTAGCCCACTTGGGGGCTAAGGCGGGAGGCTTACAAATGTGAGGCCAGCCTGGGCTACTTAGTGACTTAGTCTCAAAATAAAAGTGAAAAGGACTCAGTGCAGAGACTGGTTTAAATCCCCAGAACTGAAAAAAATAAAAAATACAGAAGTGCTCCCTGCTCCCTCTCCTCAGGTCCTGGCAACAGTCATCCCACTGTCCTCAGGATACAGCTTTCCAAGTCCTAGGCACAAAGCCCTGTCATGCACACAGTTCGACTGTTGGGGCACACGTTCATTCCCCCATGCTGAAGCACTCTCTCTTCCACAGGGTGAACCTGGCCTGTCACCTCCTGCTCCTCTCTTCTCTGCAGAAGAGGCCAACATGCCGATCTCTGAATCCCCTTTAGTCAAAGCAATCCACTCAGGCAGAAAGGGGAAGGTACTTGGTTGAACTAGAAGAGGGTATCTCACTCTCAGCGGTCTCCCTGTCATTTCTGCTTTCAAAAGCGGAAGCTTCTGTCATTTCTGCTCCAGTGAGGGAGCTGCACCCTGGGTCCCACATGGCCTTCTGAGGACATAGGAATCTCCTCCACTTGCATGAGGCAGCGTGGGCCATGAGTAACTGTTTCTCCAAACGGTCACTTCTGACCTTGATCAGAGTGACCTTGTCTAACCCACCTGCTGTGAACCACTTGAGGCCGTGGGGAGGTTGAGCAAATCACGCCACCAAATACAACTGGAAAGCTGGACAACATGGACCTAACAGCCATCCTGATACTCTGAGAATAGCTCCGGGGTGGACAACAACCTGAAGAGCAGGAATGCTTGAAGAACCAATGCACTTCAGGCAGGAGCCATGGAGCCTGGGGCATTCGCTAGTGCCTGCCCCTCAGGTCTGTCCCTGCAGTCACTCTGTCCAGTCAAGTTAGCTGAGTACTGGACACGGTCCTGTCCCCATGGCAGGGCAGAAAGAGAGAGTGAAGGGCTAGAGGGATTGTGAAGCAAATCCTATATTTTTCAGGAATTAAGTTAGTAGTAATACAATTGATTGCAATGAATTACATGCACATTGTTATGTTAAAATAACATGTTAAAATTCCTTAAAATAACTTTTTTCAAAAATAACAGATTTCAATGTTGTCTTAAAGTACAGAACACAAAATAACCAAGGAGGAACAGAAGCTGGCATAGGGGCACATGCCTGTAATCCCAGCACTTGGGAGGTTTGAGTGAGAAGAACTGCTTCAAGTTTGAGGCCATCCGGGGCTACAAAGGGAATTCAAGCCCAGTCTGAACTGTATGGTGAAACCCTGTCTCAAAAAGGCAGAAGAAAAAGAAGAGGAAGAGACTGAATAATTAAAAACACAGTTCCCATATACAGAACAAATAGAAAAGTGTCAAATTCAATTATACCAATACTACTACTAAATGTGAATAGTCTAAATAACTCAGGTAAAATGCAGAGATTATATAGATTTTAAAAATAAGAACTACAGTCATACATAAAAGACATCAGAAACAAGAGTTAATTGTAGTCACAGGTTTGGTTCCAGACCACAAGAAAGTAAATATTGTAATACAGTGAGTCACACAAACTTTTTGATTTCCAAGTGCATATAAAAGTTGTGTCCATACTCTACTGTACTCTATTAAGTATGTGGTATGTCTTCAAAAACAATGTACAGCCAGAGGTGGTGGCACATACCTACAATCCCAGCTACTTAAGAGGCTGTTACAGGAGGATTACAAGTTTGGGGCCACCCTGGACAATTTAGAATGACTCTGTCTCAAAATAAAATTTAAAAAGGCTGAGAATATAGCTCAGTGGCAAGCATAAAACTCTGGGCTCTATTTGCAATACTGCAAAACAAAAACAAAAGCTACTGGGCATACTTTAATGGAAAGTACTTTATTGGTTTAAAAAAATGGCGATGCCCATCTGCGCTGCTGGGAGACTCACTTGATGTCAGAAACCTTCAGTTTGTTAAAAATAAAATATCTGTGAAGCACAGTAAAGTAATGTACCCTAAGCCTAGGTATGCCTGTACATGGAACTACTGTGTAGTAGCCACTGGAGAGCCGCAGTGCTCACAGTGATCTGAAGTAGGCTCACAGACAAGAACTGGTATTTGAGACAAAAAGAGTATCTTCAGTACTTTCTTCATTACTGAAACAAAAATCCCAACAACACTCATAGTTGACTGGCTCACAGTTTATGGAGGTTCTGAGGGAGGCGATCAGGACATAGCAAAGCTGGCGAGGATAGTAGATGTAATCTGCTAGCTACAAAGGTCCTGGAAACATGCGCAGAATAATCCCCGCATGTGGACTTCTCTCGAGAGCTGGAACAGGTCTTCAAGGCTGTGGCCTAGACCTGAGGCTGGCCTGAGACATAGTGCACGAAGGGCGCGACAACGCCGCGAAGAGTTTGCTGCCTAACCTTCCGCAGCAGCCCACCCGCGCTGTGCTTCCCGTAGGTTCGCAGCACCCGCTTCTGTGTTGTTTTTAGCCCGCTCTTCTCTTTTCTGGGCTCAGCCTGTGCAGCAGTTCCTTCCCACTCTCCACTTTTACTTTCTCAAACAAACTTACTTTTTGTTCTTGTTTGTTTTTCCGCTTGTTTTGTCCAGTTTTGTGTTTGAGACCAGAAGAACCTGGAATTTAACCCCAGGAGGACGGGAGAGCAACTAGGACCTGTCTGAGAAGTAAGCTACCCTGTAAGAGTTTCGGTACATAGTGGCCTGGCTCCAAGGTGGGATGGCACAGCGGAGGGCAACCAGTGTCTGACAAGCAGCCACCACCAAGCCGCCCTTTATCTCTCATATTCTATGCAGGCATCGCACTGTGAATCAATCCCAGCATCACAGCCGTGACCCCAGCACGACCCAGCCTAGACCCGGCCACCTCCGAAAAGCTTCTCTTGTGACTACAACATGAGGCTTTGGGGGATATCTGGAGAAAAGCTGTGACATGGAGACATCTGACAATGCCAAGTGAATACACAGGAAGACGGAACAATTAGAAATATATGTGTACCTAAGCCAGGCGTGGTGGCGCAGGCCTGTAATCCCAGCACTCAGGAGGCTGAGGCAGGAGGATTGTTGTGAGTTCGAGACCAGCCTGAGCTACAAAGTGAGCTTAAGGCCAGCTTGAACTGCATTGTGAGACCCCTTGTCTCAAAAAGACAAAAAAAAAAAAAAAAAAAGAAACATATGTGTACCTAATAAGTGAGCTCAATATGTGTAAAATGAAACTGACACTTAGATTAGCAATAACCCAAGTGAAGTGGGAGAAGGCAGGGTTGGGGATAGAAGCAAAGCACTAGACCTCAGGGAACATTGATGTATAAGAGATCAACTGTAGAAAAGCATGCTGAGAAGGACCAGAGAGACCAGAGGGAAACCAGAAAGGTGGTCTCAGAAAGCCAAAGTGGGATAGAGAGTATGAGTAACTCAACAAGACCAGGGGGAAAATGCTGAAGAATGTTAAGGAGCTGTGTGACAATCTGAATCTCAACACCAACTCTAGGAATGCAGTTCCAGTAGAGTGCTGGGCTGGAAAGGGAGCAGGTGGGGACTAAAGTGAGCATCTACAGTGGGCTGAATTGGAGATTCACCATGGGGAAGTAAAGACAGGGAATGCCTGGGCTAGCTACGGAGCTCAGCTTTGAAAGGAGATCAAGATGGTATGCTAGAGGGCAGGAGTTAAATGGGTGGAGATTTCCCAGAGGTCTATTTTCCTAAAACTGGAGCCTAATGACATGTGAGGAGAGTAAGAAAAACATGTTCATGTGGCAGGAAATGAGTGTGTGTGTGTGTGTGTG
>PVKA01028763.1:0-29044 GCA_004027165.1 Ctenomys sociabilis
AACAAATTAATAGTAATTCAATAATTGTTGCTAAATTGCATGATACTGTGTTCAAATTAGTTGTTCAGGTTACCAGACATAAATGTGCAAGATTCATTTCAAAAAATAGTAACAAAGCATTTCTAAGACAAAAATGTTTAAATGGCGATGGAGTTCCCTGTATATACAGGATATCATATCTGCATATTGTACTATGAATAACCACTTTGAAGAGAACAATAAACAATGTATCATTTATTTCTATTCAAAATAGAAACTGTCCCACTATTCTACTTTGAAACTGTCTCATTGATTTTGTTTCTCAATAAAATTAATTAAAAGTAATAGGAGCAGTTAAAAACTGAACAAGCTACAGGAAATTAAAAAGAAGAAAAAAATCAGAGTAAAAAGAAAAAATTAAGCATTAACTGGTTCTTTCAAAAGACCGGCAGAATTTCTCAATAGAATTATCCAAACTATTCTGAAAATATACCTAAATAAATCGTTTTCCCTTCTTTCATTTTTTCCCTTTCCACTTCCAAGTTTTGCATTCTGACTGTACATTTTCTTTCCCTTTCACAGTATGTGTTGTAATATTATTTTGTATTCATATTATTGAGAAACAAATAGCAATGAGACAGTTTCAAAACACATCAGTAGATTCTCACTCTGATTAACTATGTATGCTGATACCTGTGAACCAAGCAACTGCACTAAATTTCAAACAGTATAATACAAGTGACACGCTTCAAATGCTGTCATTCTGGTCTTCTAAATATGTACTTCTTGTCATGACTTATCAACTACTACTGTACTGTCTTCCAAATAAAATTTTTAAAGAGTAATAAACGAAAAATAAGACAAAGAAATGTCACAAGACAGGGCTGCTACAATACTATATATGTATAGATTTCAAAATGTCTAAGTAAATATATGTAAGTGTTAATTCCTAATTTAAAAAAATTTCTTCATAATCTGTAAGGACTTAGAGTTTAATATCTCAATACTTGATGGAAAATACATTTTCCCTGTTATGCCTATGATGTCTGATATTTAGACAAATAGTGTAGGTAAACATAACTGCATATGTTGCAGGGTAATAATAAGCTTTTCTTCTGGAGGGTTAACAACCTATGTTTGCAGAACAAAAATTGTACAGAAACAAAGGCTGCAAGGTCAGCCAACATTTTGGCCCTAGTATTTCTAGGTCAGTGAAGACTCAAGACATAGGAGAACTCGTACTGTAACATCATGTAAATCAATTGTGCCCCAAATTTTCTGATCAAGAAAATTACGAGGCCATAGAGGAATGTGATCAATGATATATAGTGTGTCTATTGACAGTCACATGGAGAGAAAACATTCTCTCAGGCTTCCACAGAGAGCAAATTGGTCAAGCAATGGCTGTGACTCATCCACATGGCTGACACTGACAAAGGATCTACAAAGAGCAGTACAAGGTTATAGGATAAACCCTGAGGGTACCTGACTGACCTTATCTGATATAAACGTTACATTTCTTGTTATATAAGTCCTGCTTTATCTGGGTCTTAACCATCCAGCAGAAAAGTATAAAAATGGAGGTATGTAAAGTAAAGCCATATTAATGTACTGAACTGTGAATGGCTCAAGTCGACAACTTCTGTGGATAACCCACTTCTATTGTGGACTGGTTAACTGTGTTGGATTATTCTATTAAAAAAGAAACTATATAAACTCATGGAAATTAAATAGCACCTTCGTGAACAACCAATGGACCACAGATGAAATTAAAGAAGAAATTTCACTTTCAGAAATTGTAGATAGTTTTTACAACTAAACAATAAAGTATTGTACAAAAGTAAAAAACATAACAGGTCAGTAGGACAGTTACAATAATTAATACATTGCACCTTGTTGTCTCCTTACTGTTTTTTCATAGTACAAGATATAGATATGATATGCTGTCCAAACACTATTAGTACAAAACTTTCTTCTCATTGAATTAAGAGAAAGTAGATGTATACCGATTCTAATTATTTTGTATGTATAGATACAAAATGGTCCTTCATTTGTATCTGCTTTTACTGTTTAGTTTTGTCAGAGATGGGTATTCCATTGCCCTTTAAATATTGCAGGTGTGTGGATTCAGTGAAATAATCCAATGTAGTCCAGCAGTCTGTAATAGTAGTGGGCTATCTGTAGGACTGGCAATGACAGAAGTTGCTGACTTGAGCCATTCACAAATCAGCATATTAATATGGCTTTTTTATACGTCGTTTTTATACTTTCTGCTGGATTCTTAAAACCTAGATAAATCAAGACCTATATAACTGGAAATGTAACTTTTGTAATTGACAAGGTCTGTCAAATCCCCTAAGGATTTATCCTGAAACACTGCACCACAGTTTGTAGATTCTTTGTCAGTATCTCAAATGTTGGTAAGACATGGCCAATGCTTGACCAATTTGCTCTGTGTGAAAGCCTGAGAGAATGTTTCCTCTCTATGTGACTCTCCTTAGGCCCACTCTACATCCTTGATCACTTTCCACTGTATCCCTTTAGTCCTCTTGCTCAGAAAAATTGGAACACCACTGAGTTACAGGATGTTACAGTACATGTCTTCTTATGACTCCTCACTGACCATGAATGGCTAAGGCCATAATGATTGGTATCATTTTTATTATTTTGTATTTTATTGAGAAACAAATAACAATGATACAGTTTCAAAACTTATTAATAGGACAGTTTCAATGATTAATACATTGTTCATTGTTATCTTATCAGTGGTTATCCATAGTACAAGATGCAGATAGGATATCTTGTACAAACACAATTAGTACAAATCTTTCTTCACATTGCAGTAAGAGAAAGTAGTTGTATATCTATCCTAGCTATTCTTTATATATAGATACAAAACTATTCTTCCTTTGTATCCACATTTCTTTGTTAATCGTGTCAGAGATGGGTATTTCATTGCCATCTAATTAGTATAAGTGCGTGAATTCAGCAAAACAATGCAACACAGTCCAAAAGTCCACAATAGTAGTAGGTTATCTGCAGTAGTTGTTGACTTGAGTCTTTCACATCTGAGCATATTAACATGGACTTACTTTGTATACCTCATGTTTTACTTTTCTGCTGGATGGCTAACACCAAGATAAAACAAGATTTATATAACAAGAAATAAAACTTTTATATCTGATAAGGTCAATCAAGTACCCTCAAGATTTATGCTGTAACCCTGTACAGAAGTTTGCAGATTCTTTGTCAATGTTAGCATGTGGATGAATCACGGCCATTGCATCACCAATTTCCTCTCTGAGATAGTTTGAGAAAATGTTTTCTCTCACTGTGACTCTCCATAGGCACACTCTACATCGCTGATCATATCGCTCCGTGGCACCATAATCCCCTTAATCAGAGAATTTGGGACACAACTGCATAACATGTGATTATAGTATGGGTTCTCCTATGTCCTGAGTCTTCACTGACCTTAAAAGGCGAGGGCCAAATTGTTTGCTGCCTTTGAAGCCCTTCTTTTTCTCTAATTTTTGGCCTGAAAATTTTGGTTGTTAGTCATCCATAAGAGAAGATTATTATTACCCACCATGTACAGTTGCGTTTTTTTCTGGTTATATCCACTTTATTTTTATTTATTTATTTTTTTAATTTTTGTTCTGCTGAAGTACAAATATCAGTGAGAGATTTAAGATTCCTTGGCAAGATGGATTTGGTAAATTAATACATTGCAAACTGTTTTCATAATGTTTTGGTATCATAGATGGTGCATACATGATATTATAATTACAGACATTATTAAACCATATCTCTCTTATCAGTAAATTAAGAGAGTGTAGCTGTTTGTGTTTCTTATTTTTCATACCTGAATTACTTAAAGATTCAGTAATTACTGCTTTCTATCTTCTCATTTTCCTAGTGGTTGTCCATAGTACTAGAAGTCGACATAATATCCTGTCCAACCACCATTAGTGCAAATCTTGCCTCTCATAGAATTATGTCGAAGCACGGCGTTATCTATCCCAACGGTACTGTCCATACACATATATCATGATTCTTCCTTTCTATACCCCTTCCTTTAACCTCACTATCTGGTTGAATACCAAATATATTATGCATAATGTGAAACAGGTATTTTCTATCAAGCATTGATATATTAAATTTTAAGCTCCTACAGAACATGGAAAAAATTTTAAAAATAAAAAATATTTAAGAAATATGGATAAACAATTATATATTTTACACAGAAATGTAGAAATTTAACCATATAAAGCATTGTAGCAGCACAGTCATCTGACATTTATTTTTTATCTCTTCACATTTATTACCCTTTTAAAAAATTTACTTGTGAGACAGTGTGGCAATAATTAGTATGTCATGACAAAGAGTACATGTTTGGCATACCAGAATGACAGGCATTCTAAGGGTGATCCTTCTATTACACACTTCTATCTCCAGTGCAGTTGCTTGGGTCACAGGTATCAGCATATACAGTTAGTATGGGTGAAAATCCTACCAGTTAACTGCTGGTTTTAAAAACCTGCTGATGTTTCTCAGTATCACTGCCTTATTCATCTTGTGCATATAAATGTATGGCTTTGTTCCTGTAATAGTTCTCAGTGTTTCCCCCTTGCCCTTTCCTCATTGTCTAACCCTAAAGTTCTCACTCTCCTTTTAATTGGACTATATCTTTCTATTTGCAATTCGGCCTTTGAGTTCTTACACTAGGGAGATCATACGATGTTCACACATTATGTTCTGGTTTACTTCACTTATGAATATATCTTCGAATGGCATCCACTTAAATTCGATGGCTTCAAGTTTATCATTCTTTACAGCTGAGAAATACTCCATTGTATGAAAATACAACGTAGGTATAACGTATGATAGGAGGTTTTCAGTTCCTCTGGGAAAATTCCCTGTAGGAGGATTGCTGCTTGAATGGGATTTCCCATCCTAGCTTTCTAATGACTCTCCACACTGATTTCTATAATCATTATTCAAATAATGATTCCCATCACCAGTGGAGAAGGGTTCACTTTTCCTCGCAGCCTGTCCAACATGTACTTCTGGGTGATTTTTTTATGATCTCCATTCTTTGTGAAGTGAGATATTATCTCAGTATTGTTTTAATTTGCATTTCATGGATGGATTGTGATGAAGATAATTTTTCATGTAATTATTCACTTCTTTAATTTCGTCCTCTGAGAATTGTGTTTTCATTTTGGATGCCCATTGCTGCACTGGGGCTTTAAATTTAGGGGCCCTAATGTTTATAGTTCTTTATATATTCTGGAGTGCAGACCTTTGTCTGAGAGCTTATTTGTTAAGATTTTTTTCAAAATTTGTGGGTTCTCTTTTCACTTTGTTGGTAAGTTCTTTTCACGTGCAAAAACTTCTCAGTAATTTGTCATCCCAGTTGTTAATTCTTGCCAGTATTACCCTTGTGATTTGATTTTTGTTCATAAACTATTTTCCTGACCATATGTCTTCAAGAGTTCCTCCTAATTTCTCCTCCAGGAGATGGAGTGTTTCTGTTTTAATGTTTACATCTTTAATCCATTTCGACTTTATCTTAGTGCATTGTGATAGATCTGGTTCAAGTTTTAGTTTTTGGCATGTACGGAGCCAGTTTTTCCAGCACCATTTGTTAAAAAGTCTTTCTTACTTCCAGGGAGTATGTTTTACCCCTTTGTCAAAGATAAGGTGTCTGAGTGTGTTTGTAGAAGCTTCAACATCTTTTAATCTGCTCTATTGATCCTCATGTCTATTTCATTAACAATACCATGCTGATTTTATCACTGTGGCTTTGTAGTACAATTTCAAATGTGGAATTTTAACAACTCCTGCCTTGTCTTTGTTCGCCAGGATTGTTCTCATATTCTTGGTCTTTGATGGTTCCAAATGAATTTTATGAATGATTTTTCTGTGTCTGTGAAATATATTTGTCATAGTTTCATAGGGATTGCATTCATTCTGCACAACAGTTTTGGTTGTATAAATCTTCACGATGTTGTTTCTTCCTATCCAGGAGGAAGGAATGTCTTTCCATCTTCTGAAATCCTCTATGATCTCTTCTTTCAGTGCATTGTAATTTTTCTTGAAAAGATCTTTGGCTTCTTTAGTTAGATTAATTCAAAAGTATTTCATTTTTTATGTTGTATTATTTCTCTAATTTCCCTCTCAATGTCTTGTTATCTATATAGAGGAATGCTATTGACTTTTGGGTATTGACTTTGTATCATGCTATGCCCTTGAATTTCTGCATCAATTCTAGTAGCTTCTTGGTGGAATTCTTTAGGTCTTCCAGGTATGGTATCAAGTCATCTCTAAATAATGATAATTTAACTACTTCTTTACCTATTCTCATTCCTTTTATTTCTCCCTCTTGTCTAATGGGTCTAGCTAACGATTCCATAACTATATTGAATAGCAGGCATGATAGAGGACATCCTTGTCTTTTACCACATCTGAGAGTAAAAGATTTCAGGTTTTCCCCATTTAGAATTGCATTAGCCTTTGGGTTGTCATAGATGGCTTTTATCAAATTGAATTAGAACCTTTCTTTTCCAATTTTCTGTATGACTTTGAACATGAATGAGTTTTGGACTTTGTCCAAAGCCTCTTCTCCATCAATTGAGATGAACATGTGGTTTTAGATTTCTCTAAAATTGATACAGATTTTTGAATACTGCACCATCTTTTCATTCCTGGGATGAATCCTACCTGGTCAATTATGAATGATCTTCTTGATGATTTTCTGTATTCTATTTGGTAGGATTCTATTGAGGATTTTTGCATCTATGTTCTAACGGGAGATTGACCTGTGGCTCTCTTTTTTAGTTGCATCTTTCCCTAGTTTTGGTATCAGTATAATACTTGCCTGGTGGAATGATTTTGGGAGGATTGCTTCCTTTTCACTTTCATTGAAATGTTTCAGGAGGATTATATCTTCCATAAATTATTGGACTTTTTGTGGAACTGGGGATTGAACTCAGGACTTTGCACTTCCCAGAAAAGCACTTATTCTACTGAGCCATTTCACCACCACATTCTGCAAATTTCTTGTAGAATTAAGCGTTGAAAATATCAGCTCCTGGATTTTTCTTTTTCAGTAGATTTTCATTACATTTCGTATTTCTTTGGCTCTCATTGGGTTATTCAGAGTTGGTATATCTTCTTGATTCAGTTTCGGTAATTTTCACCTTTCAATAATTTGTTCATTTCTTCTGTGTCTTATATTCTGTGAGAAAGGCTCTCAAAGTAACTATTAATCATCTTCTGAATTTCTATTGGATCTGTGGTACTAATACACTTTTCATTCCTTATTGCTTATATTTGAAATTTTTCTTTTCTTTTTTTGAGGTTATACAGGAGCTTATCAATTTTATTTAATCTTTCAAATAACCAGCTTTTTGATTCATTAATTCTTTGAACTGTATTTTTGTATCAATTGAATTAATTTTTGCTCTAACTTTATGATTTCTTTCCATATTTGGGCTCTGGGTTTCTTTTGATCTTCCTTTTCTAGATGCTGTAGTTGCTACATTAGGGTGTTTATTTGTTCCCATTCTGTCATTAGGGTGTTTATTTGTTCCCATTCTGTTTCCTAATGAGTGAGTTCAGTGTATAAATTTCCTTGTGAAGACTTCTTTCCTCGTGTACCATAAATTCCGATAATTTGTGTTGAATTGTCATTGAATTTTAGATATTCGTGCATTTCTTGTTTAATTTCATCTGTGATAGTTTGGTTGCTGAATAGGGTGTGGTTTAATTTTCATGTATTTAGGGGATTTTTCTGTTTTCTTGTCTTGTTTATTTTCAGTTTCATTGCACTGTGGTCAGATAATATGCACAGGACAATTTCTTTTTTCTTGTATTTACATAAGCATGACCTGTGGACCAGCAGGTGGTCTATTTCAGAAAATGACCCATGTGCAGCTAGAAAAATTGTGTAATCAGCTGTTGTTCAGTGAAACACTCGGTATATGTTCACTAACTCCATTTCTTCCAAGCTCTGTTTCAGTTCTGCTACTTCTTTGCTAATTTTTTGGTCTATCTTTTTGGGATAACGTGTGTTAAGGTATCCTACTCAGTTTGTGGTATTGGATATTAGATTTTTCATGTCCATTAAGATTTGTCTTATATAGTTGTGTGCTCCCGTGTTTGGCTCATGTATATGTATGATTGTTACATCTTATTTGTGAGTTGTTGCCATAACGAGAATATAGTGGCCTTGTTTATTTCATTTGAACATTCTTGGTTTGTATTTGATGCTGAATGAGAACATATTTTCTACCCCTGTTTTTTTTCTGAGGTGCCGGGTAATGTGTTATTACTTTCCATCCTCTGACTTTCTATGAGTTTCTTTACGAGTTGTGTTTTTTGTATACAGCATATTTTTGGATTTTGTTTCCTAATCCATTGTGCCAGTCTATTTCTTTTAATTGGTGAACTGAGTCCATCTATATTGATGCTTATAATTAAGATGTATTGATTTATACTGGACATGTTATTTCTCTGTTGTTGTTTTCTCCTTTTTGTCCTGTGTTTAAATTGTTTGCCATATGTAGTGGATTCCATCTGCCCTCATTCTTGGTATTCTGATCATTTTGGTCCCTCTCTAGGACAACTTGTGGTAGTCTGTGTAGGGTTAGTTTTGTCATCATGAAATTTTTAGTTGTTCCTTTTCGTGGAAGTATTTCACTTCTCCATCAAACATGAAAGAGTGTTTTGTAGGTTATTGCAGTCTGGGCTGGCATATGTTTTCATAGAGGACTTGAAATACTCTGCTCCATGCTCATCTTATCTTCATGTTTTATGAAGTGAATTTGGCCATTATTCTGTTGGGTTTTCCTTTGAATGTTATCTGCTTTTTTTCTCTTGCAGCTTTCAGTATATTGTTCTTGTGCTGGTTTTCTGGGATCTTGACTATTATATGTCTTGGTGTATTTTCAGTTGGGTTGAAGTTATTTGGAGTTCTGTAACCTTTGATTATCTTAATGTCAGATTGTTTTTCCCTATTTGGGAAGTTTTCTACTATTACTTGTGCTAATATTCTTTTTATATCATTTATATTGACTCCTTCTTTCACATTAATCCCTATTAGTCTCATGTTGTTCATCTTTGCATTGTGTTGCAGGTGATACGTTTCTTTGTCCTGCATCCTACTTATTTTTAAGAGATTTTTCTTATCTTTTCACTAGCTGTGATAGTACTTTCAAAATCTGAATCTCTACCTTCACTTTTGCTGAAATTGTTTTGCAAGCTTAGGATTGAAATTTTACGTTCCTCTAAACCTCTTTGACACTACATCAGGCTATCTATTTCTTTCCTCTGTTGCTCATTCAAGGAATCCATCTCCTCGATTATTTTATCAGTGTCTTCTTGAGAAGTATTTGTTAATTCATTTACAGGAGAGTTTATTTCTGATCTGATTTCCTCTATATGTTTCTGCATTTGATTCTTTATTTCCTATGCTCTTAATGCAGAGATTTCTTTTTTATTGCAGAGATTAAGTTTGATATTAAGTCCTCTGTATCTTTCTGCTGTTGTTTCTTTATCTCAGACACTTAATTCATAGATTTCTTTTTGTATTTCAGAGATTAACCCTGAGCTGAGTACCTTTATATCTTTCTGCTGTTCTTTCTTTACTTGAGATGCTATTAATTCAGACATTTCAGCTGTACTAGTATCCTCTGCACTTGTTCTAGATGAGCTCAGAATGTGAGATTGCATTTTGCTCCTTCTCTTTTTCATTTTGTATAGCATTGTCCTCTGATCTTTGTTGTAGAGCTTTGGTGTAGTTGTAATCTTAGCACCTACTAAAATTCAGGTGCCGATATGCCAGGTTCTAGTTCTTCCAGTTATGCCTCACTTGAGTCTGGCTACTGTGTTCACCACCTTTCTGCTACAGCCCTTGTAGGTGAGCCTATTTTGCCACTCTGGCAAGATGTTCTGCTCCTGAATTAGCTGTGTGCCTTTGTACCTATTCTCACTGCAGGGACTTCAGCTGCAGAATTTCACCCCAGGCCTGTAAACCAGGCCTGGGCTGAATCTGAAAGGGCATCGGGAAGGCAGGAGAGCATACAAGCTCTCCCACACAGTCCAAACTTGCTTTTGGAACACCACCAGATGCAGCCAAAGCCTAGGACCAGAAAGTTTGTGGGAGAGCTTCCACCCTCCACTTTTCCTACTGAGTCCCTCCAGACCCACCCCAGGCCTACTTGTGAGTGAGTACTCTGGATCCCTCCAGACCAAGACAAGACCAGGCATGTATCTTCCACCAGTCCATTTCTTCCCTTTTGGAGAAAGCCAACCACTGTCTAAAGCCCTGAATTGTGAGCCACATTAAACTTCTCATGCCTTAAGCTTTGATTTATAGCCTCAATAACAGGAAAGCTGACAATATGGCATCTCGTGTAAATTATTTCTTATAAAGAAAATGTAAATCTAATGAAAAGAATGTATAAGTACTTAATGGTTTTATGCTTTATTTCATATATGTTTGCACCATATCTCCATATCATAATGCTTAGTCTGAAAAAAAAACCTGGAATATTAATAAATATAAGGTCAGGTTAGATGGGAAATAATAAAAGTCCTATAAGGAATGATGATTTCTAGGTGAACATGAGATGTGATAACCATTTTCAAGGACCACTAGAAGCACATGATTTTGAGGATTGGGAGACCAAAACATGGTGAGGGAAAGATACAGTGATCAGTTTGAGAGAAGGATGGATAAATTAAATTATGAAAACAGGATATAAGACCAAATAAGTATGACCTTAAAATGTGTATAGAAAAAGGACAAGTGGAACAAGTAAAACAGTTTATTTATATAAAGCAGTAAATATAGTTATTCAGTAATTAGTGTTCAGGAGATATCCTTGGGCACTACATATTTATTTGCTCTGATGGTAATAGAAGAGTTGCTTTCTGTAATAAAATCTAAATCATCCCTCAAGAAGCCCAAAGAGCCTATTATGAAACACCTTATTCATCATTTCACCTTATTAAAAATGTAGTTGTCTAGTATTTACCAACTAATTCAAATTTTTTTTGAGATTGTGACTCAAAAAAGTTTAGTATGAGATTGTAATTACAACATCAACTTTGATGTACTAGACGTTTAATGTGCCAATCTAGTCTTAGTGACCACCCCTATTTGGCCAGACCATTTAAAATTATGAATGTGAAAGAATAATTATCAAAGAAGATGATCCAATTCTTACTGGAAATATTTCACAAATGAACCCCCAAAATGATAATAAACATATCAATACAACAATGTATTCAACAAATTAAATTAAAACTTAAAAGAAGTACATTGTTATGACCCAGTAAAAGAAAATTTAAACTGGAAGTTCATACCTAAAAACAGCATCAGAGAAACTTAAATTTTGTAAGAATAATAAAACTGGTAAGTAATCTTTCAAAATAGTAGCTTAGATATTGTGACCATTATTTATTAGTTCAGTACTCCATGTTCAAATCCTAGATTGTGTGTCTACAGTATTTCATTAGGATTAACAAATCTCCAAATCAAGAGTGACTCATTATTATATTCATATTTAACAAGTTAATCCACTCTATTTCTGCAGTTGTATTTGAAATAACTATATAAACTGGATCTAAAATAACCATGGCTTTTTCTTTGAATTTAATTTAGCAATAAGGAAATTACTTGTGGTAGATGAACTAATGTTAAACTTGTAATGAGCAGATGAACTGAATCAGCATGTTTCTGTTTGTAGAAGGCCCACCTGATAATTGGTGCGAAGACCATAAAAGGATAACTGCAGGAAAAGACAGAATACTATTGATTCTCCAAGAGCAGCTTTGTCATGCTGGTTTTCCTGATAGAAATTCAGCTATTCTCATCCTCTGAGAAGATAAGTACATTGCTGTCATTGAGGATGACTGTGGTTCTTTTTAAAAGATCTCTGTTCCTTATTTTCATAATTCTTATGAGGAACCAGGAATTGAACTCAGACCCTTGTGCTTGCCAGGCAAGAGCTTATTCTACTGAGCCATCTCCCTGGCCCCTCTGGTCCTTATTTTGAATATTGCATCCTGGTTCCAAAGCAGATTCCCCAGCTTTCTGGTACAGATCATTCATTCCCTCTGGTATAGAATTTCTAGATTCCACCACTGACCTTTGAGCATTTGTTATGGTTGATATACTGTGTGAACTTGAGAAGCCTAGAAGTTTAACTATGCAATTCAGCAGTTTCACATTCTAGCATATAAAGGACATGCCCTCACCACTTTAGGATGTTGTTCATTTTGTCAACTTTATTAGTTTAGAAGTGTTAGTAAACATCCAGAGGCTGTACAAAAGGATGGTACAGAGACGAAGTAAATGCTACACCTAGCCAAGAGTGGAGAACCTTCATACTTTGTAAGAGAGAAATAGAGACTTATTCTTCCCTTTTTGCATTTCTGCTTTTGCTGTATTCTGCTGTCTTGAACTGATGCCATTGTGCCATTTCACCCTGCCTTAGAGTCACCTCATTTTGGACTGAAACCTCCTCAAACTATGAGCTGAATAACTCCTTTCTCCTTTAACTTTGGGTGTTGTGTGTTTTGTCCTGGTAATGAGAAAAAAGTAACCAAATGTCATTCCCAGTGTAGATCCCTTGATACAGATTTGCATGGGATATTGTCATGGACTCTAGGCATCCAGCTAGACTTGTGGAGAATATTGTCATCAACTCTACATCTTCAACTGGATTCTTGACATCTATAATATGTGAACAGATCAGTTGCACTCTTCTGATTTTGACTTCTTTAGTGATCTTAAAATAACCTTATTAAGTGTTTTCCCTGTACTAAATCTATTTCCTTGAATAAAACATGAATTCTGATGATTTAATTACATTGCAGTAAAAATTTTAAAATGGCCTGTACAAATACTGGCCAAAATTTTCTGATATCTCTTAGTTAGGATGCACATGCCATCGAAAGTTGCTAACAGCTGTGTTATAACAAATTGTAGGATAAAACTAACACCAGAAAGTAGAAGAGAAGAAATCTAGACTTTTGCTGATATTGCCAAGTGTATTTTCTTTCCTCGTTTTAGATGACAGAGGAAAACAGATTAAATAGTTTAAATAATACATATATGTTTAATCGAAGTATCACCAGGGATGATTTTTAATCTAAGGTATTTGCCCCTTGGCTTATAAACGTCTATATTGTCTTGCCATCATATAGCTTTTTCCTTGGGTGTATCTTATTCAGATATTGTCTTCTAAAAACTAGTTATGTTGCATTATAACTTGTATGTGAGACTACATTAGCCTTAATTACCATTTTTAAAGATATCTCTATTAATATTCATGTTCTCATGTATTTGAAGCCAAAATTTAAGTATATAAATTTGACTGGGACGTAATTTGTCCCCAAACATTGAGTGTTTGGATTAATACTACATAAAATTTATAACATTTGTGAAGCACTTAACTAAAACAAATCCTTTTAACTTGAAACCTATTTTAGAATGAAATTATTACATGTTACTGAAAATGTTCCAAATGATATGCCATCATAAAATATTATTTTCAAATAATATGTAAAACTACAGAAAACAAAAAGGATGCAAGTAACAAAAAGAGGCTACTTCTTAGAAAAATCTGATAAATTTGGATAGAAATTGCAATGATAATTTGGGCATGGTAGTGCATGACTGTAATCCTAGCACTCAGGAGGCTGAGGCAGGAAGATTGCAAGGAGTTTGAGGACAGTCTGGAGTACAGAGTGAGTCAAGACCAAGAAGAACTAACATCCTGTGTTAAAAAAACAAAGAACATGTACAATATTATTGACCAATAAAGGTAGACTTATATCCAAACATAAAAAAGCATCTATGCACATGCATGTCTAAATTTGTAATGAAATGAATGTCTATATAATTATTATTATTTATGATTAATTTTGGGTAGCAGTCCCCTGTGTTAGGTAATGATGGTGTTGTGGTTAGTGGACAAAAGACAAGCAACCCCAACAAAGTCCCTCAGAACTGTGGTATCTAGTGCATGAAGCCAAGTTTCTTTCTTCCTTGCTTATCATTACAGAATAATCCTGAGATCCTTATCAAAATCCCTTCTCTTGATCCTGAGATCCATCCTGTATGAAACCATGCCTCTTCCCCCAAATAGAAAGTTCCAGTAGATTGCTGTTGCCAAGGCTGCCCTAACTCCTTGCATAGTAGGGGGTGTGGCTATGGTCTAGGACATTCTGGGAATTTAAAGAAGGTGGTAAACCCAGTTTATTCTCTCCAGCTAACACTGAGCCAACATTCATGGATTGATTCATGAGCCTTGTGTTCAAGAATTACATAAAGCAAGACTACATCTACAACACGGAGATTAATTATTTTCTTTCATACATCACATAATTTTGCACAGTCAACACCTGTAGGCGCACAGAGACCAACTTTAACTGTCTTTATGTCATGTTTGGCCTATGAGTTTTAACTGTTTTCTATTGTAAATTAGGCATTTTATACTCTTGTAGAATTCACATGATATGAATCCATTTCTGGCTTCTCTTCAGAAATCACAAGCAAGAAAAAAATCAAAACAGGGATCAGCAGGTAATTTAGAGTTCTATAGCACCTGCTTAGGCAAGCTTAGGCAGGCAAAGGGGAGTGCAATTCAATCCCACCCACCATTGCTGTAGCAGCCCTACCCTCAGGGTATACTGAATTGGCAGAAAAACAAAGCAAGAAAAAAATATTAAAACAAACAAGCAGACAATAATTGATCTCTGTCAGTGTTCTAGCAATACTGTAATTGGGTCTGCATTTTGACTCAGCCTCTTTTAGGGTCAGAATGGACTCCTGAATTGCCCATTCCTCTGTTTTTTCTGACTTACCCTAACAAAAGGCATTGTTGTTCCTAGAAGCATTTTTATATGTGATTTTTAGGATAGTCCCAGGGATATCTGTCTTGGTTCTTTCTTTGAATTCCTTCACTTCCTGAATTCATTTTATTCCAATTCATCCTACAAATACTTTGAATAAGCATTTCTGAAATTCTTGTAGATACAGTTTCTAATGATGCAACTATTAATCGAAGACTCAAAAAAGATCCTATCCTCACCAAGCTTTTTTTTTTTTTTTTTTTTTTTTTAGCAGAGGAGACATGAAGTAGCCAAGAACAGTAAATATAAAGTATTTCAATAGTAACAATGATTAAAAAGAAATTCAAAACAAGAAATTGGAAATGGAATGTGCTGGAGTGGCTTGACTGTACAGAGATAGTGTAATCAGCCTATTTGATTATTCCATAGAGTTGAATCTCTTATTTGCCTTAGCAGGGGTAGTAGTCTATTTTGCTTTGTGTAAAAGGCAAATATCATTTTTTCTCTGTTTTTTTATCTGAATCATTGTGGCCAATCTATGTATATGCTTTCTTTGGTTTTAAAAAATTCTGCTTTTTATTATCAGCTTACTCTTTTAATACCAGTCTGTTAACTATTACTGTGTTCAAAATTTCTTCTATTCTGGTATGTTCTGCAAATATGTTATGGAAATTTTCTAACATATATTAAGCATGAGCATATATAGTAGGAATCATTGAAACTTCAATTTTGTGCTCCTCTTGAAGTTTCTCTTAAGCAGAGACATACCCCTGAAAAATCATGGTTGACACATCTGAGGTTTTGCTGACCAGACTGAACCTATAACACCTATAGCACGACCACTGGAAAATAAGAACTCTATCAAAAGAAATCTTGAAAAATTATTATTATTTCCTTCAAAATTCCAGAAAACTCCACCAACATTTGTTAGAATCTGTTAAGAATTGACAGTGGCCATTTGGCAATCTTCTTTTTACAATCAAATGCTATAATGTTAAGATAATTAAGGAACTCTACTTTGAGTGCTATGTGTATGGGGCACATGCTGATGAAAACAACAGTATGAAGAGTTTAGAAATGAATGAATACAAGTCCAGTTGATCATTTTCTCCTTCCTGGTTTCTTTGTTTCAAGGACTCTTGATAACTTGGCTAATTCTCTTAAGCATTTTTTCTTTTTATTTTGGGAAAATAATATAAATTTTCATAATCAAATGATATGAGAGTTACAAAAGTGACAGTTATTACACTGTGTTTCATTGTTTTCCAAGGAAGTTTCACAAAAAAGAAACCAAGCAATAATAACACAAAAAAAAAGGCTTTTACAAAAAGAAACAAAGCAATAATAACACAAATTTTCTTTTCAAAGAGGTCACATGAGCTATTAGTATAAAGAGAACAATGGTTTTTGTATTGAAATATTTTTAAATGTAATACGTAATTTGAATAGTGTTTGAACTTCTCTCTACTTCTTATCAATTTCTCTTCAATTTTTCTGTTCATTTTTTATGTAGGTAAAAGCTATTCGTTCTTAGAGCAGTTGTAAAATGTAAATGGTGCTTCCACGTGTATAGTTTCGTGATAAACAGCTGATAGTTGTATGGTGCTTCCATTTTACTATATCTTGATGAAGAATGATTCAAAATATAGTGTATATATCACATCCCATTTTCCATTCTGCAAACCTAAATAAGTGCTATAACATTTGAAAATGTTGGAGTTGAAGTGGAAAAGTGTGTTGCATGTTGACTATTGATTAAATTATACAAAAAATCAGTCTTATTTTGTGTGCTCATTACTATTAAGAAAGTATCACCAGAATATCCCAAATCTTTCTTTAAGTCATCAATGGAGAGACTTGCAAGGCACCACTATGTAAAGCCAAGTCTCCTTTCTTCCTTTCTGGTCTTAAAGATCACAGTGCACCTTTTAGTAAACTAAACACTATTTAATTGATAAATTACTTCCAAATCTACACATGTGTGTTAACATCATGTTTTCCATTTTAGGTGGAAATTGTCCCATAGCTCACTATCTTTGAAGTTTCTCAAGAATCACAAAAATTTTTTTCAAAAAATATATTTTCACTTTGCAAGTTTATAACTACCTTAGAGAGTACCACAATAATCATCCAAATGGTGATGAAAACATCTCCTTTATAAATCATAAAACTGAATTATAGTACATGCTTACGTATAGGACTGCAAAAACTTCTTTATATTGCTCCCTATCATAGGCAGGCTTAGGTATATTTAGAGCTCCCTGATAGGGTCAGGGAATGCAAGATTTAGTGCATATCTATTTCCTCTTAATCTTACCTGTTAGAAAAATTGATACATGCATACACACATTTATAGCAATGCAGTTTGTAATAGTTAAGTCATGGAAACAAGTCATATGCGTACTAACTGATGAGTGGATGAACAAAATGTGGTATTTATGTACAATATGGTGGTACTTTGATATAAAGAAATATAAAATTGACACATGTTTAAGTATGTGGATGCACCTTGAAACCATAATCTTAAGTGAAATTATCAGAATCACAAGTTTGAATATTGTTTTGTTCTCTAGTGTGGAAAATCCAATGTATAAATTATGAGTAAAGTATAGATTTTAGGAAGTAGGAAGAACCTGTTCAAATGGGAAGGGAACAAGAGATGGTAGAGGGCAAAGGAAGAAAGAGAAAAGGCATTTAAAGGAAGAAATGATCAAAGAAGTCAAGGAAATATTTTTAAAAATGGAGAGAGGGATAAGGGGTGGAAGGAGGGTAGAAAAAAAGAGATAAAATAAATATACATTTGTACATGTACATATCCACCATGATAAACAAGTTCATTGTATATTGCAAACATATACTAATAAAGTGAAAAGAAAAAAAATAGAAAATTAATCAAAACTTCTAATGACACTGGATTGAATATCTTACTTGAAAACCATTGTATAGTGTCCTTAGTTGAAAAAATAAAGCAGAATTTTTAACATTTGTGCACTGACTATGATTCACAATATATTTGTGTATTATTTTCAATTTGGTTTAGTTTTGGGCTGGCCAGGTAGCTCAGTGGAGTAAAGCACCTGCTTAGGCAGGTGCAGGGAAAGGGGATTCAATTCCAGTATGCTCTGGTGGCCTGCACCTGTAATTGCAGCCCTTGGGAAGCTGGAAACAGGAGAATCACTGTGAATCTGATATCTATAGTGAGACCCTGTAGACCCTGTACTAAATACAAAAAAATAATCATTCTAGTTTGGGGAATAAATATTTTCTAAGAATTTTAATTTTCCTTTTAGATATCAATTTTAGAGGCTTCTGACCCAAAATATAAGCTATCAATCTCTCTCAAAAAAGAATGAAAAGATACTGAGAGAGGAGCTTCACCAAATGGGAGTCTCACTATACTTTTTTGTTTCTTTGTTTTTGGTGGAAATGAGGATTGAACTCAGGCCCTTGTGCTTGTCAGGCAAGCACTTATTCTACTGAGCCAACTCCCTGGTCCCTGGGAGTCTCACTATACTGATTACCACAGAATCTTCTTTTTTGTATGATAAGAAAAAAATTGTATCATAAGAATGGCAAAATAAACCCATTTGATTTTTTTAAAAAGACTTGAAAGTGAATATATACAATCTCTTTCATTAAATCTAGTATAATTTAAAGTATTGATAAAGTAAGACAAGATGCAGATTTGATATTCTGTCCAAACATTTTTAGTACAAATCTTTATTCTCATTGAATTGAGAGAAAATAGCTGTATATCTATCCTAACTATTTTGTGTACAGAGATACAAGGTAAAACAAAACTTTTTATTACACTGTTGAGTTTTAAAGTTTGTGAGGAAAAATATTCAATCAAAAAACTTAAGAAAGAACTAAAAACAAAAGCAGTAAGCACATGACCTGATGCTTTGGCAACATGTAGAGGAAAAAGGGTATTGTTTCCATAAATAAAGGATTTGTAATAGAAACCTTATGCTTAATTGATTGTGCTTAGAGACAGGTCGTATCATTTTTCATTCGATTCTCCACATAGCTGTCAGAGTAATTTCTTAAATATTATGTTAACCCAGATTATGTTATCCTTTTATAAATGTTCCAAAGGCTATACAGTCCTTACTTTTGAAAGCCTTTCTTTCCCAACGAGAATAACATTATCTCAAAGGGGAGAATATTGATATATAATGAGAGAAGTGGAAAAATTTTAGATATTAAGGACAGTTTGCTACACTCCACAGCTCAAATTTATACAGCAAAATATTCCTCAGAGTCTACTTACTACCGTTAAATCTTCTTGTACATTCAATGTACAAGTACTGCCATTTGACTTGGTTAAGATACACAAAATATGCACAAAATCAGTCCTACAAAGCCATGTCAAATAGGTGACTGTGATATAAGACCTACAATTCACTGATCTTTTTGAAATTTCACAAGAAGTAGCCTATGTATGTCTATTGGCTTCCTTTGTTTGACTTTGTGTTTGATCCTCAGTCTTGTGTGTCACCTTGGATTTAGAATTAAATAAAAACTATTTATTTATGATTATACAGAAGTTATTCAATGCCATTATTCTTATCAAATATTAAAATGAAATAGTTAACAGCATATGAAGAAATATCTATCAGTAATTTAAATAGTGTTTCCTTATATCAAGCAAAGTTAATCAAATTACCTGAAAGTAACTTTTAAGATACTAATGTAATTCTTCAGCTGCTTAATATATACTGAAAAAATTTGAAGACTTTTGTAAAATTCATTATATGCCTTTGTAAATTTCTCATTTATGCATTTTGATATCACCAATTATATTACTAAATTATATTAAAATCCACTCAGGAAATATACTTAAAGATAATAACAGCTTTTAAATTCTTAAATTTTATACTCAAATTTTACTTACTGTTTCTCTTAGAGAAAGCTTGATATTTTACGTGCACACCATAGCTATGCATACATTTGTGGCATTACAATGTCATAGGAAGCAATTAAAAATATGTTTAAAAACTTTGTAGTGGTGAAGGGACAATAATAAAAGCAGAGATGTAAAGCACTGCTTTACATGATCTTACATGTTTTTCAAATTCAAACATGTTCTCTTTTTCATTATATAGTAAAGCCATAAAAACATTGTCTTTGTTTACAAAAACAAAGAACTTGTTTCTACCTCAAAATAATTTTTACTCTTTGGGCTATTAATAACCTTTCATAATATGGTGCATCTCATTCTTAACTAAAATGTCAACTGCTCAGAATTTCTCTCCCTCTATCTCACAAATATGGGTTTCTTCTGCTATAGTACTTAAAACTATGTGCTATTTATTTCTTTATTTTGTTATTATTTTATTTTATGACTACTTTTCTATAATGTAGTCTGAAAGCAGGAACTTAGTCCTTCTCTTTCATTTTACTAACCCAGTGCTTAGAAAGGTCCTAGAATACAAGTTACTTTAGAAAAATTGGATTGATAACTTGCTATAGATCTCATTTACAGTATTATTTTCTGTATTTTTAAGAGCTCTTATTTCCAGTCATTTTGGTTCTTCGTAAAATTTAGGCTTACATTTTTGGATATCTCCTCCTAATGCATTTTCTGTACTAGAGGTCTGGAAACTTTAGCTATATCCTCCTCCCAGTTTCAATGAGGCTTTGCATCAATGGTGTTGTAGTTTTTTCAAGCTCTCTGTTACGTTTTAGAGTTTCTTTTTTTTTTTCATTTTCATGCAATCCATTTTGAAAGAGTGCTAAAATGTATGAAACCAGGGAAAGGGCTGGCTAGGTAGCTCAGTAGACCGAAACTCTTGCTCAGACAGGCACTGGGGCCACAGATTCATCACCAGTGCCCTGCCAGCCTCACCCCAGGGGGCACACTGAGATGGCAGTTGAGACTGGGAGTGATAGTATGCACCTATAATCTCAGGGTTCAGGAGGCTGAAAACAGGAGGATCACTATAAGTCTGATCTGTGTAGTGAGATCCTGTAGACCCTGTACTAAATGCATAAAAATGCAAAAATTAATAAATAATACCAGGGAAATGCACTAGACAAATCTATTATAATATATATATATATATATATATATATATATATATATATATATATATATATATATATATATAGTGTCATATGCATACATGACATTGTATGACATTGTATTTGGAAAGGATGTATGGATAAGCAGCATGAAGAGAGATGTTCCCTCTCAGAAGAACTGAAATGACAGAGACATTTTTACCTTTATAGCAGATTAAGCACCATCGGCTTTGACAATCAAAGGAAGGAAATCTGTTAAAATTGGGCTGTATTGGGCTGAGGTTATATCTTAGTGGCACAGCACCTGCTTGGCATGTGAGTTCTTGTGTCTGATTCTGGGTACACACAAAAATGAAAATTGTACTGTATTCATTTGTTATTGGAGTATTGTGCATGATAGCAAAGCAAGCATGAAAACCTCGAATTTTTATTAAGAAGAGGATAGTTTAATGTGTTAAAATATGTATGATACAAAATATACAATTATAAAATTGTGGTTTTATAGCTTTATATATTAACTTGCAGTTGCAATCAAATGTATGTAGCACAATCCACTTTCTTATGGAGTAACAAAGACTTCCAAATTTTTGTATTTATGTTTGAATTTATGGATTTTAGTACCATAGAAAATGGTTTGTTTTATATGTTCTTTTACCTATTAGATGACTTTTAGTACATATTTATAACTAACTTTAGAAAGTCATAAAATAAATGAATCTGATGCTGGAAAATAAAAGAGAGAAAAGGAAAATAATTGAGATATATCATGTACATGTGCCAATTCCCCCATGTGACTATAGCTACTATGTATTGAACTATAAACTAATAAAAGTAAACAAATAATGAAGAACATATCTTAAGGATATAATGCGCAATAATGTGATTGAAGAAGGAATGAAATGCATTGGAGTCCTGAGAGATGGTAACATAAAGGAGGAAAGGTACTAGAGAAAGATAATCTATTTTTCCAGTGTAGGTATTTGTATTATTATAAAGATTATGGTAAAATATATTAAATTTTGATAATTTTAGAGAAGCACTTAATACTGATGTACAAAATTTTTGAAAAAACAAATTATTTAATATCTTATTATTATAAAAACAAGTATTGTGGTCATTATTTTTACAAAGGCAGATAAATCTAAAATAGTATTGAAGTGGAGAGACTGGAGCCAGGAATGCTTTCTCCCAGAATGTGAGTAGCTCATCACTTTATTGATGGTATTCACTTAAGGAGTTGTGTGCTGATGTTAGTGTATTATTTTTACAAACTGCAATGATGTCTATTATGTTACACTTGATCTTTTGATAGCTTCATATTCCTCATCTTGAAATGAACCCTGAATTTTTAATGTGGAAGCAGTACTCCATATTGTAGCATGGGAACTGTCTGTGAATCTCAGAGAAAGTTTTGTTTTGTATAACTTAAACTTTAATGATATAGTCTAAAGATAACATATCCTTTAACTTTTGAGACACTTAAGCATTTAAGCAAGTAACAGGAAAAACAAGCTTATACTAATTGAACTATAAAAGAAAATGTGTTATTACATGACTAAGAGTCAAAGGTAAGACTCCAGGAATGCAATGATCAGCAGCTAAATACAGTCAAAGATCTCAAAAAATTTCCTGTATTTTCTCTGCCATCTTCATTGTGTGGGATTTCCTCTCAGGCTGGTTGCAGCAATTCTAGGGGTCATAAACATAGAATCATCATGAAAAGATTTTTGTGTATGTTTCTCATTCTCAAAAGTAAAGGAATGTTATCAGCAGTCCTCCAAAAACTCTTCTCTGTGTCATCTCTAATTGGTCAATATTTGATCATATTTTTGATGATAAGCTAATCACTCTTTCCATTGTATGGAAGACATAGTAGCACTGTGAGGAATCTACAGTCATTTTTTTAAATATTTGAAAGTTCATGTCTGTGATTTTTTCTTTTGGAGTAACTGGGAATTGAACTCAAGCCCTTGAGCTTGCCAGGAAAGTGCTTTTCTCTGCAGTGCTTTTGTTCTGTCTTCAAATGTTGGTAAAGTAAACAGAGCAAGTTAATTCTCGTATCTTCTCAAGTTCAGTCACATCAAGTGGGAAAGCTCACCTGTTTCATGCCTGGAAGTTTCATATTTTATGTATAATATAATCACGCCTCACTGACTCTGAAGTTGACTGCCTCTAATTAAACCAATCATTGTAATTTTATGCTGTGACTAGTGAGTCTTAGGTTGTTCTTCAAAGGAAATTTCTGGTATTATTACCAGAAGTGTAACTGAATGCTTTGCTGCAATTATCACTGATATCTACTACAATTCAAAAGATTTCATAGCTCAACATCTATATAACCTTCCTGCCCTACACTGTCAAAATTTTCTTCTATATTTAATTTTGTGAACTGTTGATAAAATGTGAATTAACATATATTTGGAAAATATCTTGCAAGAATGAATACTATTTTATCTTTCAAGGCAGTAAATTAGTTAGGCTGTTTGAATTTTAAATAAATCATAGTGTGTCTCCTTTGTTTTCTGAGTTTATTGTTCAATTTATTTGTAAGACTTTTACTTTTAAACTAATCATTCTCACTTCTGTGTGATATACTGATATATAAATAGATAGCACATATTCAATATATTTTAATGGAAGTTTGGGTGATTTTTGGTTTGGAGGTATTACAAATAGTTGAAATTACTTAAAAATTTAAACCATTTTATGAAAGTATGTAAGTCCTACAGATAGTAATATAAATTTAATGTAAACAACTTTGTTATGAACATACATATTAAATATAAGCAATATAGTTGGAGATTGTTTTTTATAGAAGACTAAAAAAAATTCAATCCAATATTCCTGTTAAGAAATCTGTGAATTCTGGACAGAAATATTTTTAAATCTCTAAAAATAATTGCTCAAAGGCATTGAAAAATCTGAGAAATTACTCATGGAACACAACGGGAGTGCACATGTGCAAGAAGTGAATATGAAACGCAATGCACTTGTATTTAATAAGAAACTATTTTTCTACAGAGAGATTCTGAAAGAAGTTCAGCAGAGCTTCTGACCATTTCTCAAGCTACCAACACTGTAACTGTAGCCTGTGGCCCTGGAAAACCCCTTCATTTTCTTTAGGAATATTTCTATGGTAATATTCCATGTAAATAGATTAACCATGACTTGACAAACCTTCACAAGAACTGTAGTAGACCTTCTCATTGCTTCCCATAAAATTGTGCCAAGACTTATTCTACTTATCACTAAATGTAAACCTCTTTTGTTATACTTAAGGTCATTGAAAGTAATATTACATGACTTACATATTGTTAAGACAAAATTACTACTGATTATTTTTTTGTAATACAAGTGATAGAACTTGTGACCTTGTGCTTGACAGGCAAGCTCTTATGCTACTCAGCAATATCCTTAGCCCCATACTACTGATTTTATATCCTGAAAATTGTCTTAATCCTAAGTATTCTGTAAACTTTCAAGTTATTCTTTAATTCAGAGACCATAAAGATCTATTAAACATTCCTTTTTGTACTGGATTTCTGGTTAGCTTCTTTGCCTTTGGGTCTAATTTATTTTGCCTTATTTTACATTTTAATAAATCAAATAGTGACATGGGCTCACAATTAGTGCAAAATTTCCCTAATTTTTTTTTAGAAATTATTCCAGTGTTCCTTAAGAATAGGTTTTTCTAGATTTATAAAGCTGTTTTTCCTAGTTCTTATAAAGTTATTTCTGTGAAGGTTCACATAACAATAAAGAGATGAAATAACATACTGTTATCAAGTAAAAAGAGAGAAGTAAAATTGTGAACCACAATAAAATTAAATTTTATCAACATAAGAGCAAAAATATCCAATAATATTTGCTCAATAAATATTTGTACAATGGGAAAAAAGAATTTCTTCAAAATGTGCATGTCAAGAAAAAAATACATTTTTACACAAGGAAACCAACATAGTAAGCAACTGCACAGAAAAGATGGTCTGAGCTTTATAAAAGATTAGATAGAGGGAAAAATTGATATTATTGTTTTGCTATGAGGTTAGAGGAGTGAAAAGATTGAAAGGACATAAAGCTGATTATGTTCTGTTTTCATGTCAATTTCCTAAGCTTTTGAAATTGTTCACATTGTGCAGTTGATCACTTCTCAACACAGGAAAAGAAAAAAGAAAGAGAGAAGGAAAAAAGCAAAAAAAAAAAAAAATGTATCCAATGAAAAGCAGGCCAGATCAGTCCAGTTAAGTAAAATTAAGGAGAAACTAGGTCAAAAGGCAGACTAGATACTAGCGCATTTCTTTCAGAAGATGAAAGAAATGATGAGGAAATGCAATTTAACTACAAAGACTAAATCCACAAGGGCATTATTAAAATGAGAAAAGCCTAATTCTTGGAAGGCTGAAAGCGCTGGTGAAACAGCCCTGACAGGGCAGAAGTGGAAGTGGAATTAAGAGCTTTCAGACAGAAAAGGAGGGAGGCCAAACATTAACTGGCAAGTAATGGGTTGCACTGAAATAGTTTTTGGAAAGAGGTGGAGCCAGGTCTAATTGTTCCTCCAGGCATGCCAGCACGGGCTAGCAAAGGAACTGCGGTGGGGGTGGGGGTGTTTGGCAGGAAGGGGAGGCCTCTCTACTCGCAGGAAGCTGCGCTACGGGAAGAGGGAGGAGACTGCGGCGAAAGCCGAGGCTAGTGGAAGCCCAAGGTGGCAGAAGGGCCGCCGCACCAAGAGGAAGACGGACACCCCCACAAGCTTAGCACCAGGGAATCATCCTCTCTCACAAAGCCCCGCCGCCCTACTAGACCCTCTCCTCGCCTAAGAATCCTCCCCTCTCAGCTCTGGCAAGCACACATTCTGCTGGATAGTAGCCCGCTGATCCTCCTTTGCAACAGGCTCTCAGCAGAGGCAGCATCAAGGTGTCTGATTTGGGCACTTGAGGCTTGTGAAACCCCGCGGTGGACTCTCAGCAGGGCAAGATCATTGGCGGGGACCAGGAATAAGATGGGGGATGGGCTGGAATCAAGCTGGAGATAAAGGGTAGAGGTGGACGCCAGGCTTGAGTGGGGTGGAGGAGTGCTGCAAGCAAGAGAAATAGGAGTGGCTTTAGAAACCCAGCCAGGATTTGAAAATTAGCACAGGGAAGCAAGGGAGGTGGGCCCCAGGGAAGCAGCTGGAGTAAGCAAGGGTCCTGTGAGCCTTTGAGGGACACTCATGCAGGAAGAGCATGGGGCTTTGACAAGGTGGAAAGATAGGTGTTTGCAGAAGATCTGAGGTGGGCGCCAGGGGCAGGTCAGGGACAGGCAGTTGGATAATGAGTAAAGAGGAGTTTGCGTTTTTTCTTCAGCAGAGTCCCTCTTCCCACTCAGCACCACCTCCACTCCAGCCCTTCTTTCCACTTCCAGGTGGAATAGAGAGAGGAAAGGTCTGCAGGGAAGGACAGAGAGGGAGGGAGAGAGAGAGAGAAAGAGAGAGAGAGAGAAGGAAGCAGCCAATATTTACCTGTATTTTTAACATTGGTGGCAGACTGCAAAGGAAATACAGTATTAGACTCCAGCACAAGGGTACACAGACATCACTACAAGGAAAAGTTCACCTTATGGCACACTGAGTGAGTTTGTATCTGTATCCTCTCTCCCTGTCTTTGCAGGCATGAAGACCCCCAACGCACAGGAAGCAGAAGGACAACAAACCAGGTCAGCTTCAGGAAGGGCCACTGTGTCTGCAAACTTCACAAAGAAGAAAGGTTCCCAGAAGAAGCAGAGGGGCAGACCTTCAACCCAGCCCCGCAGAAACATCGTGGGCTGCAGGATTTCTCATGGATGGAAGGAAGGAGATGAGCCTATCACCCAGTGGAAAGGAACCGTTCTGGATCAGGTGCCTATAAATCCCTCTCTTTATCTAGTGAAATATGATGGAATTGACTGTGTCTATGGATTGGAACTTCATAGAGATGAAAGGGTTTTATCTCTTAAAATTCTTTCCAACAAGGTGGCATCCTCACAGGTTAGTGATGCCAACCTTGCAAATACCATAATTGGCAAAGCAGTGGAACATATGTTTGAGGGTGAGCATGGCACCAAGGATGAATGGAGGGGGATGGTTCTAGCCCAAGCACCTATCATGAAAGCCTGGTTTTATATTACCTATGAGAAAGATCCTGTCTTATACATGTACCAGCTTCTAGATGACTATAAAGAAGGTGACCTCCGCATCATGCCAGAGTCCAGTGAGTCTCCTCCAGCTGACAGGGAACCAGGAGGGGTTGTAGATGGTCTGATAGGCAAACATGTGGAATATACCAAAGAAGATGGCTCCAAAAGGATCGGCATGGTCATTCACCAAGTGGAAGCCAAACCTTCTGTGTATTTCATCAAGTTTGATGATGATTTCCATATCTATGTCTATGATTTGGTGAAAAAGTCCTAAACACTGAGGTAAAATTTACATTTTTGGACATCAATCCATAATTTGTAGACACACCAAAAAATTGCTGCTTTTTCACTGCATTGAAAGTTTAAGGGTCTTTGATGAGCAGTAAAATTGTTGTTTTGTTCTGATAAAATACAAATTTATGTGGATGTGACATGCTGTTTAAAGGCACTTTCTCTTGAAAAGATTGGGTGTGTTTGGTGAATGGGGCATAAAAAGAAGGAATAGCTGTCACTTCAGCCTGTAATTAAAGTAAATCAAAAAACTATCATTTATCTGACAAGGACATGGAATTTACCTGATATAAGGGGGGAGGGAAGGGAGTAGTGATGGGCTATAGGGGAAAGGAGAATAAAGTGTGACTCTTTAAGAAAAGGAGAAAAGGGACAGGAGACGGAGCCACACTGGAAGAAGGATGAGCTGAAAGGTGAAACATCCATCTGGGAAAGGAGTAAAGAATAACAAGGAGTGAGATTTTGGGACTTGGAGAAAAGCAGAACAAACTGAGCAGAGAGGGCCACAAGGTTTTTACAAAAGTCCAGAGTAAGGAGAGAAAGATCTACTTGGTAGGGATCTGGAAAGAGACATTGGGACACATTAAGAGAGTGTCTCATGGGTTTGTGGTCAGAAAGGAAGTGATATTGAAGGAGGCCAAATTGTATAAAGAAAGACTGACTTGGGGGAATAAGATCCCAATGAAAAGAGGTGTGGCGTTTAGTGTTCATAAGGAATGACAGTCCCAGAAATCAATTGGAATGCTACCAGTATGCACATTGACCTCCTGGGCTTCGTGCACAAAGGAAGGGTGAACTATCTAAAAAAGCATATGTAGTGAAAGTTCTGTAGAAGAATATTTTGATGGGGATAATTCAGATGAGTTAAGCAGGAGCCAAGTTTATACCTATAAGGCTTTTGTTGTTTCAGCGAGTTTGTGCCACACCTGCGGAGCAGAAGCTCAATTCTCAGCCCAAACTCACTACACAGTGCTCCGTAAACTGGGCTGTGGGAGAGTATGCTATCCCGAGAAATGGAACCTTGCTGAAGCCAGGTACAGTAGTCCCATCTCTGGTCTTCCTCCTGCTGGGGCATCAGATGATTGGGCGTAATGTCTATCCAAGGCATGAGGCAACTTGATGGTCTGTGCTTCTTTTGTTGTCTTCCTGAAACCTAATTTTTCTCCAATCAATGCTCCATCAAAGGAACTCTTCACACTAGGAGCCCCATTCTCTTTTGACCTCCCCAATCTCCAAAGCCTATGGCTACTAACATTCCACTGGTACTTACTGGAAGGTGTAGATTCCCCACAAACTCATGGGGACCTGTATTGAAATTGTATACAATTTTTTTGTTTCCAGGTGATGTAGTTGCCATGAACGTTGGGCTGCCAAATGTGAGTTTGTGTAAGTAATTAGTTTGACTGTATGCTACATGGAGGTGTTGTGGTTAGTGGACAAAAGATAGGAAACCCCAATAAAGTCCCTCAGAACTGTGGTGTCCAGTGCATGGGTCTAAATTCCTTTCTTCCTTTCTTATCATTACAGAATAATCCTGAGATCCTTATCAAAATCCCTTCTCTTGATCCTGAGATCCATCCTGTATGAAACCATACCTCTTCCCCCAAATAGAAAGTTCCAGTAGATTGCTGTTGCCAAGGCTGCCCTAACTCCTTGCATAGTAGGGGGTGTGGCTATGGTCTAGGACATTCTGGGAATTTAAAGAAGGTGGTAAACCCAGTTTATT